>VZSV01000029.1:1836816-1889228 GCA_013398735.1 Nothocercus julius | reverse complement strand
TTCAGGCTTTTTTCAGGCTTTTTTTTTTTTTTTTTTTTTTTTTTTTTTTGTAACACACTCACTCACCAAGAGTTAGGTCTTGGGCCACAAAGGGAGAAAAAGCAGAAGTGGGAAGGACACTCTGAGCAAGGCCAGATTGCGCAACTTGCTCATCCTCTATGTCTTTAATTACAAGAAGCAAAAACTCGGCGATTCACCATGTAATCGAGAGCACTCCACGCCACCCAAAGAGTTGCAGGGCAAGGAAACACCAGCTCACGGGCCAAGGAAGCCCCAGCATCTAAACAGGCGTTTTACTCCTGTCAGGGTCGCCACTGACCTTTGAGAGGTGCCAGGGTAGGATTTGATGCTGCAAATAAGGGCAATCGCACTCAGCAGAGCTTTTGCTTGTGCTGCACCTCTGCTGCTGCAGCAAAGCTATTGCCACAGTTTTCCTATAACTTGCTGCTTTAGCAAGCAGCCATGCAGCACAGGTGCTATTTGGACCTGACATTCACATTGGGAGATGGAGGCAACCCGCAAAAAATTTTAGATCTAGGTCTACTAGTCACTATTATACGGAGTTCTTTCATTTTTATTTATTTATTTTTATTTTTTTTTAAAGCCTGCAATCACATTCCAAATTGAAGAGGAGGCACCTGAATAGGTGGGGCAGTATGTACCTTTCCTACCAGACTGTCTGCAATATTTTAAGTGTGAAGAAGGGCTAATATTTTCTTTGTGCAGCTCATCTTGCTTTCCGTGCTGCCATGGCTGGTGGGCACAAGCTTCCTAGGTGAGACCTGGGAACAGGCGCCCTCACCTTCCCTCGGCTGAAGAGCGATGGTGATGATGGACGACGATATTGAACGCTGTACCCATATCGCTGTCACCAGGAGGAAAATCAGGAGGAAAAGGCAAAGGGCATATCAACAAGGTCTTCTGGTTCCCCACGTGTTTTAAACTAAGGAGAAGCTACTATGTTTTAATGCAACACAGAAGACACAAAGCCATAAGATACCCACTGACCAGCCATCACCTATTCTTTTTTCTTTTTTTTCCTTAAAGCAAGAAAAAAAGAAAAAAGAAAAAAGACACCAGTGTATAATGCAACCACAACATGAAAAAAACAAGGCCACTGGCATTCTTTGGTAAAGCCCAGGCTGAAAACTTATCCCGGGATGCGTGATCTTCCAAAAATCTGCCAACCCCTGCAGTGTTCAAACTTCTTGAATGACCACAGCCACATGAAGAATGAAATTAAAACCCATGGAAATCTTTGACATTTCTACTATTATGCAATGTTTGGGTGAAAAAAAAAATTGCAGAAATTCTCCTTCCTTTTCCAGAGCAAGTTTAGAAAAACTATTTCTAGCTTTTCTTAATTAGACATTTCACCATTAAAAAGAAACCGTCCATAAATTAAAAGAACCTCTAACTAGGACTTATGCAACTCATTTAAAATGGGAAATTGGTAACACTTGGGAGTGAAGTCTGTTACTGTAATTTCTGGACTCTACAGCATTCATTTGAAGGGCACAAACATCACAAAAAGAAGTTTAACATTTGCATTAGCTAGTTTCTCCCCCCCCCCCAGTTTGTTAATCATGAGAGAGGTTAATATGCTGGCTTCTGCATCTTAACCAGAAAGATTATAATCATCCAAATCATCTAAATCATCATACAAATCAAAAAGAATTTTTATATGATTTTAGCTGAGTTTATAATATAATTTTAAATCACTATTTTAGCTAAATATTGTCTCCCAAGTTATAGAATTACTTTATCTGATTCTGTCTTTTTTTTTTTTCTTGAGAATATTTGTAACTATTATGTTTTGGCAGAAAATTATCGCATTATGCTTGTAATCAATGTTATTGAAGTTCTCCCTTTGGAGAATATGCAGTTTAAAATTCCTTGCTCTTCCCACTGCTTCTGCCATAAAATCGTGTCAGCCAGATCCATCAGATCCATCGCTGCTGTGACTACGGTAAAGCAAGTTACACTGCTTAAATCCAACAAACAGAACATCCTAAAAATAGCTGTTCCTAATGATGTTGCATCATTGTTTTTTCCAAAAGAAGCATGTATACGTTTCAAGTGAGAGGGCTGATTCTTCTAACTCCCACCAGCGAGTTTTGGCATTAACAGCTCTGTTGTCCACAAGTGGGGTTACACCATTTAAAAAAAAAAAGTGTAAGGATAATCTGACCAGTATCTTCCTATATGAGCTGAGGCTCCTGAAACTGAAATTTCAAATAGAAGTGAATCAGGAAGGAGAAAAAAAAAGTCTTGGGACAGTTGGGTACTCTGGGACTAACTGGTTCTAGAAAATGCACAAAGGCGACGGGCAATCCCAGGGCTGAAGTTCCACCTAGTGGTCAAATGCACAAGGCCCTGGGTCCGCGACCGGCGCTAGCAACTTGTCCGGGAGCGCACGGGCATGGGGAAAAGGGCACGGAAGGAGCCAGGCAGGATGAGAGGCTTCCCATGGCCACACCTGGCTCTGCCCCGGAGCTCTCCACATCACCAAACTGCAGGACTGACACGGGCTGACCCGAAGGCGCTCGGACAGCAAAAACTGCCATTCCCAAACTCTGCTTCATATACATAAAGCTCCCAACCTTCTTAACTCTCTCACAACATCACAGGTCTACGCTGACCTGCGGAAATTACTGCTCATTGCTCAGTTGTCAATTTCCTATTCAGCCAAGCAAAAGGGCTGCAACACAAATTAACCTACAGATTTCAATCCTGCCAAAGCACATCTTGGACTGACTGCACCAGGATTAACTCAGGTGCCTCACATGTGATACATATGAATGAAATAAAGAAGTTGCATAAAATTTATTTTTCCACCTTGTTTTACAACATTCCCTTTTAAATTCTTACACATCTGCAACATAGAACTCCACAGAACAATAAATAATTGGCATTCATATTTCTCTTGAATCAAGAGTATTTACATGTTGTTTAACTAGACGACAGGTACAAAACACCGGCATCACAGTAAATATCATTTTGACACCAGAATCCATTTCCCCAATTAAAAATTAAATTAACACTGTAAAACAATTTTAACAATTAAAAATATTTTGAAAGGCATATAAGTACACAAGTTGTAGTAGGCAGTAATAATGGACCATATTGGCAAAGCTGTAGAACCCAGGATTTCATGCAAATCAAAGACTTAATTATGCATTAGTTAAATAAATAAGCAAATAAAATAGCCCATCTACCTCCCCCTGCGAGATGTCCCTTCTTCAGTGGGAAATAGGTCGGCCCTTGGCCTTGCCACAGTGGAGATGAGTCACCTGCCACCAGGACAGCTGGGTGCACAGGACTCGTGATGGTGAAATGCATGCAATTAGCAGCTCAGGTATCTGCTCAGGAGCACTGCACGTGCAAACTAAGTATTTCATGGCAGAGAAGCTCTTTTTAGGAAAGAAAAGCAAAACACAAGCTTTAGGGATTCACACATCTAACCGACCTGGGTCCTCGACAACCCCTGCCCACCTATAGCAAGGTTTCCCTCAGGAGTTGCAGGGGGTAAGAGCTCGTCATGGCATTAACTGCGATAGCTCAGCTGACTGCAGCAAAGCAAGGGACTTGGTGCTGCTTGGTTTGGTCCAGCTGCAGCTCTCAGCACATATTTCTGAATGCTGAGAGGACATCAGGGAGCTCCCTCATCACTCACCAACCCAATGGTGATAAGACACTGTGCAGATTTAGGCTGATGCTATTGAACAAAGTGTGTCCCACTGCAGCTGCGTTAGGAGCTGAGCAAACCACCACGAACAGGACAAGCTCGGTGGCACTTCCAGGTGTGAGCAACAGACGGGAGGCAACACATTAAGAGTTAAAGAAAAAGTAAAGAGGGTGATAGTAAACCTTGAATTACTACAGTGATGAAGAACAGGCCAGGGGTTGTCACAAAACTTACATGTTAACCAGCCACAGGAGGAAAAACACCGACTAGACGCCTTCCTAAAGCAGCCACAGGAGCAAGAGCCCATGGGCGACATTCACTATCGTCCCACAGCATCATCCGCAGCGGTTGCAAAGCACACGAGTTATATGAACTACTACAGTACACCAAATATTGAGACAAAAAGAACAGGAACACAAAATAAATTATATGAGCAAACAAGATACTACACAGAAAAGGAAACCTGCTTCACCCAGCATGAGTTATGAGCACACTAGAGGAAAAAGATGCGATTAATTCCCAGCAAAGAATACATTTATTCAAAGGTGTAGTATTAACATATGCATTAAACTTTGCTTTTAAAAACATTGTAAAATAATTTAAGGGAAATAGCTTACAGACAGTGCCCAGCATGAAAAACACAACAATCATTTCTCACTCCTTCTGTTTGTTAGATAGCAGTTTTAATTTTCTGATTGCTTTAAAAAAACGCAATGTGTACCCAGAGAGAAATTGCTTCCTGGATTTACAACCTTGTGCAAAAAAACTAGCTACAAAGAAACATAAGCCCTACCCTAAAATACAACTACAGATTACTAGCAATGCCACTAAATATGAGCTCCTTATTAAAGTTATGATTCAATAAATATTACTGAAATCACAATTCACTCCCTTTCTTGGTATAACCTAGTATTTTGCAAATATGGTCCACTCAGTGTAAACTGTATTGACTTCAGGAAACAGTGAATTCTACCATATATACTTCTCAAATATTTACATACAGTAGCATGGCACTGTTATTTTCGCAGGACATTTAACTACTAATACACAATAGATAGAGACAGGGCTCTTACAAAGATGTATGTGCCATGTGTTTTCCAAAGGACAAGAGAGACTTGACTTGTCTGTCACAAGAAAGTGCCAAAATAAAGAAATAAATAAAAATCTTGACTGTTATATTTAAATCTACTTAAATCAAATATTCATTGGGGAATCCAGAGCATCTGCAAGACTGACGCTATCCAGAAACCGAAGCAAGACACGACAAAGATGACATTAAGTACCTTTTCAGCAAAGTGGCAAAAACCACACAAAGCTGCTTGCCCAGGTCTCCCGTAACAGGGCTCCTCAGGCCTTGCTTCTTCTCTGCCAGACAAGCCGTTTAAAAGTACAGGACTTTCAGGGCACTTCCCAATTTGTACATACTAGTAAAGGGGGTGGATTTTGGTCTTTGGAACTTTTGGAAATGTTTAGAGCAGAAAGAAAGGCAAGTTTTAAAACCATTTCTGAAAAGATGCATACTGAGAATTAGCTAAGTGTCCCTAGCTGCTAGGTTGGTTATAAAAGTGGTTGCTAAGAATTAGGACCCCACAAAAGAGCCTCATCAGAAGACAGCACAAAAGAAAAGCCCTTGTTAGATATATAGGGGTTTGCCATTCCTTTTCCTCGAGGATTCTGAAAGATAACTTTCTAAATTAAGCACACAAAGAGAAGCCCATTGAAACTAGCCTTTTTTTTTTCCCTGACTATAACAGCTCTCAGTCCAACACTGTCATCTAAAGCACAAATTCCACTCCCAAAGGTGACATAATAGAACCCATCACCTGTATGGACTTGATTGACTCTCTTCCCTGAAAATGCAGAAAAGCAAAGGAGAGAGAAGTAAAAGGACACAAATAAACACGGCAGGAAGGACCTGCATGTGCTTTCTGCCTCTTCTTTGGACCTGCAGGAGAACCACTGAAAAATCAGAGCCCCATGAGGATGGGTGAAGCTGCCTATTTTGCAATCTTCCCAGTTCAGTGTGTTTCCTTCAAATAAATAATCATAAAAAAAAAAAAAAAAAAATCCAACAGGAGACCTATAGTCTGTGAACACTTTTAGAATGACAAAGAAATAAGGTGGCCAGCAAAGCAGCTATGAAGAGAAGAAGGCTGAAGGAGAACATCAGACGTATGTCACGGAGGGCTGGTTTGCTCCAGGGAAGAAAGGCAGGAGCAGCAGGACGTGGCACCCTTCAGTCCATCATCCCTGACACCGCTGCTGTTTATGCTCTAGGTTTCTTTAGGAAAGCTAAATCACACCAAATGACACGGGTGTATGGACTGGTACCGTCCTCTCACCCCGAGTCAAAGCATAATGAATTTTTCCAATTCTTTACTAGATCTTTTGGAAGTTGCTTCCCCTCATCTTTGATACTTACTCGAATAAATTTAGTAATTTAGAGCATGGAAGGCAGGCCATATTGTGCAAAGTCTTCCCCAAAGCACTTGCCACACACCAGCCACAAAAAACACAGCTTTTTAGATCTGAAAATTCAAGATGTACCACTATGGGTCAAATGGAGGCTCCAAGTCTCCTTTTAAAACAACACTCCCATTTTCCACCCCCATTTTCACAACAGAGCTGTTTCCGCGGTGTTGTGCTGCAGTGGGACACCTGCAGCAATGGCAACAGGAGCTGGCGCTCCACTGAGAAGGTCCAGGGTGGCACAGCGAAGCCACAGGAGCTCCTGCTCCTCACACCAGCACAGTTTCCCTGATCTGATTTTTAGAGGATAAGGGAATTCTGGCTGCTGGAGCCCCTGGCTTCTCTGCACAGCCAACCAAGCAGGTACAACGGTGGGTTTTATGGCACGAGAAAGAGACAGCAAGCAACTAATTTATCACAGACTGAAGAGCTGTTGGATGAGACCAGTGGTCTTTAAAAGCTCAGTCACGTTCAACCCTTCAAGGTTCCTATAACTCGCTGTTGTTCTCCTGAGCAATCTGCACGTGCATTGTTTACACATAGTCAATGTTTACGATAAAAAGCAAAACTCACTGAGTATTTTGAAGTTTTAAAAAAAAAAAAATGTCTAGTTTGCTCTGCACACTGGCCTAGTACCCATGGTACAGCCTACATGTCTGCCTCTCTGATCCGAGTTGGATTTTGAGAGCAGTTCTCAAAAATTGCCTCTCTGCAGAGATCATGTCATGAACATCATCCACCTAGGAGCGCCTCAGCTTATTTGTGGCTCATCCTCACGGTTTCATCCTAACAGGAAACAGATTTTGTGTAGCTGTGCAGAGCAGCAGCTCCCTGACCTTTCCTTTCAGTCTCCAAGGATTCGAGACACGTTTGCCGCATTGTCTGCGGAGCCGTACGGGACACTTCTCACGTTGTCAACACACTTTAAGGCTGATCAGCTGCAAATTTCTTTCCAGCAGGGGTTTTGATTTAGATAATTTTCTCCTATACAAATAAACAGAGAGTAAAGCTGTTATGTCACCAACTCCTTTCAACAGGAAGCACAAAAGCTAAACAAGATGGATTTTTCCCTCTATTTATCAATGGTTGGATACCACCAAAAACACAAGACTGACCACAATTCAGCTGAAGGAAGATCTTGAACAGGCTTAGATTCTCAAATGCGTGTAGATCTGACCTTATGAGAATGGCATGGCACAAATCAGGAATTGGCTATCAGCAATGCAGTGCATCACCTACAGTAAAGACTTTCCAAGACGGAAAAAGAACGTACCTACTTCAATCAAAAAGATAAATAATATAAAACAACACAACACCGTGTAAGGAACATCACAGATACTTAAAAAGTAACTTAAAATTTTCATCACATATAAATTTCAAGGTCAGTTAGCAGCTTTCAGATACTCTGCATCACACATGAGAAACCAATCATCATTGCAGTTGCATGCATTTTACCCCAATTAAGTTGAACAAAAGTGACAAAAATTGGATGAACTAATGAGAGCCTTCACTCTCAGAAAACTCCCATTCATCATGAAGTTTCTGTTCATGGCAGTTGTTAAGTCTGTTTCAATAAAGCAGCATATAACAGAGATTACCATGAGATCCTTACGCAAATACCAGACGCATTCAGCATAGTTACAACTACATGATTTTTGCCTCTCAGCCAGGTGCAGGATTTGTCTCTGGTGGGCAAGGAGAGCGGCCCTATGACGTGAGCTTTGAATAGCTCGGGGGAGAAAACCTTCGCCGCAGGTACTTCAAGACGTAGAGGGGCAGGCAGCTCACCAGGGTGATGACCGTGACCTTCCACAAGAACGACAGAGTTGCAATGAAGTAAACATCTGTTTTTAAAAAAAAAAAAAAAAAAGGAAAAAAAAGGGGGGGGGGGGGAAGGCACAAAATCAATGAAGATGGGAAGTAGTTTGGGGAGAAGGCAGAGAGAAGAAATATAATCTAACTATGCTAGCAGCCTCACCTCTCCAGATGCACAAAAGCTCAAAACCCCTACAGTTTATTTCCTTGCTCTCCCGCCCTTCTCCTTCACCAAGGACACAAACTTTCTACACACATAGTCCTCATGGGATTCCAGCAAGGCATATAATTCATCACAGGCAAGTACAGACATAAGCCCCTTATGAAACAGGGCTATCCATCTTCTGGCACTAGCGAGCTTTCTCTAAATGCACTGCTTGTATGCTGACTCCAGGAGTTCCTGTCTTCTGCTTGCCTGGTATTCCAGCAAATCATTCAGTTATGGTGTCTTGGAAGCAATGCAAGAATAGCTGAAGGATCATTCAAAATGGAGCCAGTATATCCATATGCAAGAGATTCAGATGTATCACATTGGGAAGTCATCCTCATTGCCCTCAGAGCTTTATGGAACTAGCAGTGACATCTTGTGGTTCCCGACTGAATACTTAAACAATCTCTAGCAAGCTGGAAGTTGCCAGCTATGAGGAGAACCTGGAATTCCTCATCCTATTTCCTTTTGCAAGGGACATGAGAGAATTATTAACTCTAATTCACGCAAATGGAAGGGGAGCAGGGAGGGAAAACAAACATGGCAAGAGAAGGGTCCCCTTGAAGCAAAGAGATTTAGGAAGTTTAACAAGGCAGCCACTTCACCCAGTTAAAAGATGAAACCTTTCAAGCCAACAATACGGGCTCATATTTTTAGCCTCAAGTTCAGTTCCCACAGGGAAACAAAGACCATTACTGTAATGATAGTTTATACATGGTAGAGCTCTGAAAGTAAGGGTGAGATTCCCTGAGCAACACATAATTTACTGACCACCTTCACCTCCTCTAGTGCTTGGCTATGAGCAGGAACGATCTCTTAAGTGCCTCCAAATCAAAGAGACTTTATTCCCTTCAGAACCACTGTAATTATAACTGTGCTGACTTCATCAGCAGCCTTTAGGCTCAATTCATGCCCTTACAGTGCTGCTTCTGTTCAGGTCACTAAACTGATTGGAGTGAAGAAGATGCATTTAACCTTACCAATAAACTCATGTAAGAAGACCAGTGAGGCTATGTAGCAGGAGAGACTAAGCAGCTCAGCCACTATCATGAGCCAGTGCCACGTCTGGATTGTCAGTGCCACCATCAGCAGCTCGGTGAGAATCAGGGACGTGAAGGAAATGGCGACGATGTGGACAAACTCTGACTCAAAGAGGAGCAGCGCTCCATACATGATGATGCTACCTGTCAGAGAACAGAGCATTTCAATAGTTTATCAGTCTAAGCCCTAACACCCCCTGCTAATCCCAGAAAACCCACTGCTAACCCCAGAAAGGCTAAAACACACTCACATCTCGAGACTGTTTTTTACGAAACCTTTTGGATATCATTACAATGAATCAGTTACTATTTAGGAGACAGTATTGATGAGAAGACAGGGAAAAGTTACTGCAGAGGTGCCCAGACTTTTACAACATTATCACATTTATAGACACATGGAGATAGGAAATTAATGCGCACAACTTTGGCAATTGGAGACTTCTAAGATCATGAAATTTTATCCTCCCAGCAAAGCAGCTAGTCACTATTTAGAGGCTAAAAGCTACCAAATACTTCTAAAACATACCAAGCTGCCTCAGTGACCTGACGGAAGCAAGGTGCTGAAAAGCTCGGTGAATACAAACTAACCTCTTTTTGCACCACTTTGGCCGAATTCTCTCTCCCATACATTTTCCCCTACAAGGAGCACACCTTAAAGCACTATTTATGATGCTCTGTTTCATGCTCCTATTCTGGCTAGTCGGCGAGGCTCACAAGGGCCCGGGACAACCACCTGCACAAATAAGTCATGTTAGCAGCATGAGTAATCTGCACCAACAGCCATCACATGCGGCTGGTTTCGGAAGGGAAAACCTGCAAGTGACTAGAGCTGGAGCCACAAAGTTCAAATCCAGCTGTGAACTTTCCAAACTTTAGGGCTGCTCAAGTTTTCGGTTAGGCTCTTCTCTGCTAGCAACTAGTCCAATTGTTTGGCGTGCTGTTTTCTAGTTATTTAGCAAATCAGAAGTGAAGTCACTTTAACCAAGTATTGTAACCAGATAGTGGTCTTAGCTCAAAAAGAAATCTTTCCCTCAATGCATCACCCTCTGGCTTTAGATTTCCACTGCTTGTGAATTTTCTGTAAATGCCTTGGCTTTGCCATCATGTTTATATAGCAACAGAAGACCACTATCCCTGTCATGGCCTTCTATGACACCGAATTTCAGGGCATAATGCTAGAAGTTTTATATTCTTGGCTTTGCTCTCTTCTTAAGGATGGTAATATCATTTAAATCAATAAGCATTAGCTGCTTATTCTGGCACATTTTTTCCAACTCTTGTTGATAAAGGAGTTTTGGAAAACAACAAAATTTGTCACAACATCATACTGCCATTTTAACTTTATAGCTCTGCATCACGTGCCCATTTTCCACGATTCCCTGATTATCAGTAATGGAAAGTATTTATGTCTGAGATTATTTAATTAAAAACCAACCAACCGGAAAGAAAAGGCCTTCTTAGACATACACTTTAATTACTATCTCCACTTTTGGAAAATGAATGCATTATAATTAAGGAATTTGGTTAACTGTTTCAACAGCCTCTGTGCAAGGGATATGATCAAGACTCTGAGCTCTATTCCAGTACTGCGTTAGTGATGGTGATGAAGCAACCTGAATAATTTTATCAGCTAACAGACAAGGTTTAGATAACACACACAAGGCAACATGCATCATTCATGCATTTGAAAAGATTTTTCCAAAGAAAGGAAGAGTCACAAGCTCCACTTTACAGATGGAACAACAGAAGCACTGAAAGGAACTTGTCCAAAGTTACAAAGGATGATCCCAATAAGAAGAGACATAGAGCTTTGAACTTCTACGTTGTTGCCTATGACAGTGCTGGCTGCACAGCTAACTTAGCTGACTTATTTAACTTCCTACAGAAGCTAGAGAGTCCATACCCATTAATACTGATAAAGGCACAAACAGAAGGTAACTTCCTACCTTGATAGATGCTAATCAAGACCCATATCAAAAATGTTTTGTATGATAGAGGTCGTCCCTAGGGAAAGAAAGAAAGAGAGAAAGAGAGAGAGAGAGAGAGAAAGAGAGAGAGAGAGAGAGAGAGAGAGAGAGAGAGAGAGAGAGAGAGAGAAAGAGAGAGAGAGAGAAAGAGAGAGAAAAAAAAAAAAAAAAAAAAAAAAAAAAAAAAAAAAAAAAAAGCTCAGTCAGTTTTCTTTTATGAACATTCACTTACAGACCAATCCAGCAATTAATAAAAGAGAGTTCGGAGGTGACTTGGAGAAAAAAAAAAAAAGAAAAAAAAAAAGCCACAAAAGCAGACAACCAGCCCCAAGGCATTGTCTCTTTATTCTCATTTTTCGTGCTGCACGAAACGGGCCTGGGATTTCAGATGCTTGCTGCTTGCGCAGTACAGCCTCTTCCTTACTGCACACGCAATTAATTCAATATAAAGATGTCTCATGAGCCTCATCATTGTTCTGTGAATTATGTGCATGCATATGTGTATGCACATATATATGTACACATTAATATTACATTTCTATACACACGCACACAAATCACATCATATTGGAGGCAGACAGGTTTTAAAAAAGAGCATCTCCAGCCAACAGAGCTATACCAGTACACACACATACACACACAAAATAAGAAATAACCCTACGTTTCGACCAGGCCTAAGGATGGTTGGAGAATTAGTGGTTTATGACATCAGAGACAACATGCAAGTGAAACCAGATGGAGACTTATTCAGGCTGTTGGAAAAATAGGCTTTGCTTCTGAAAGTATCTGTTTAACAGAAATCCTTGAGGGAAGGATCTGTTGAAGACTCAGTCCACCCTTTCCTTCAATTAAGAGAGATGTTCCCAGTACGCATATCCCAGTTACTCAAAAATTTTTCCAGGGGGAGTGGGGGTAGGGAGAAAACAGCACTGAAACCAGAAAACCAAAATGCACCAAGGACAAAGTTTACCTTCCTGATATTTCTATGGAAAATATTAAATATATTTTTCTTTATTTAAAAAGAAAAAAAAAACTCTTTCATGCTAATCCAACAAAACGGGCACATAAAGGTCTTTAGATCCATTTAGACCATCCATAAATCACATTTGCCTTCCAGAGTTCAGGTGACAACCTTTCTCCTCCTGAAATGATGAGATCCCTTCACAGAATCACACAACGGTTGAGGTTGGAAGGGACCTCTAGGGATCATCCAGTCCACCCCCCCTGCTCCAGCAGGGGCACCTAGAGCACATGGCACAGGGTCATATCGAGGCAGGTTTTGAAGAATTCCCCTGGGTTTCTTTTCTGGCTTTAGGATAGTGCCAAATGCCAGAATTTCTCCTCCCCCTTTATTTTGGAACAAACTGGTAATACTAAATCCTTAGAATAAGCCACAGAACAAAAATTCTATTTCCCAGCCGTTTCTAATAAATTGTATTTCATGCATCATTCAGCAACAAACTGTAAGGAAATCAAGTTGTATCTGTTAGCTCATGTTTGCCTTTAAAATAATTTTGGTTGAGAAATGTATGATAAAATTCCATATGTACAGATAATACATTCAACTTTTCTAGAGAAAGCTCCAAATCAAGGCAAGTATCTTAAACCAAAACAGAAAAGCAAGAATCTTCCAAACCTTAAGAAGATCTTTGTAGAGCTCTGGGTACAACATTGCAACTTCAGACTTAACATCTTTGTCCAGGACTAGGGAAAACACTGGAAACATCGTGTAAATTGTAGAGTACCTGGGAAGGAGGTGAAAAAGCACAAAATGATCTAGGGATTAGATAAACAAACAGAAATACTCGCCTACAGAAACGAAACACAGTACTCTCGAAATCTTAAACAACACACATTGTAAAAATTTGCAAATGCACCACATCAGAGCTTTGCATGTAGGAAAACCCCCAAAATGTTTGTTTTTTGAATAGCTTTAGATTAGACAGAGACTGGATAACTGATTCAGGTACTGCAGCATTTATTAAGGAGACTGGAACAGACCTATCCCACCCCAAAGGCTGCTCCACAGTTCAGGCTCAGGGAGCTGTTTGGGTCAGAAGGGAGCAGGGATGAATTTGCTATGTCTTTTTTTTTTTTTTTAATTAATTATGTGCTTGATGGCATACAAAACTATGTGGTTGCAAGTGAAATACCAGTGTGCTTTACACTGCAGTTGTTGCTCCTGTTGACGGGTCCAGGTGAGGGTGTCTGGGGCGAGCACAGCTGGGAGCAAAGGGCTGTGGGATGCCCTCACCAGGACCTTTTCCTGGAAGAGTGGCTTACTGTTAATTTCTGCTATTCCGAATCGGACCAATTCCCTTTGGGAAGGCTGCTAGAAGGGCTTGCATGGCCTCAGTGCCTTCATCCCACTCCTCTGTGCCAAGCAGAGACAAAGATCACACCTGCCCTCCAAAACAGCATGTGAAACACTCGGAGCAGGGCCAGGCATGCCCTGCGTGACAAGTAGCCAAGATCTATTCGTTATGCATAGGTTTTCCACACTATTATGAAAGAAGTGAGCTCTTACCCAATGATGAGAAAGCCCTGGTAGAGAGGGACTGAAGCAAAGTAAAATACTGATGAGAAAACAGCCTATAAAAGAAAGAAAAAAAAAAAAAAAGAATAAAAAAGGCTTTTCAGGCATGAGGTACTGCAGTACAAGCTACAGCTGAAAAATATATTCTGTTCAAACTGGAAAGTACTTGCAGTGGGATCTCCAAATCCCTGGAATGAAGACAGAAGAATGTAATATCATCTCTTAATTCCTACACAAACCATGGATGAAAGCTATGTTTAATAGCAAACACTGGAGAAAAGAACATGGAAAACTTTAATTCCATGAAAAAGAACATAAAGAGTTTCCTCCAAAGCCCACTGGCTTGATCAAAGCCATGCAGATGTTGTGAAGGTCAGGTGCATATTTACTTGCACCTCACCCTCAAATAATGTTTTTAGAATGTAAAAACAATGAGCACCCACTAACACAAACTCCAAAGCATTAAAGATTAAATTCTGGACAGATACAGAAATTTCCTTTTTTTTTTTTTTTCCTTAAGTTTTTTTATGTATCTCTCACAGCGGCCTGGATTGTCCCCTGAGTTCGAACCTTTTGTCTCTACTCATCCTTCTCCAACATAGTTGTACTAAACAGGGGAGAGGGAATAACCAGACTCCTCAAACATATTTTACTGAAAAGTCTTAGAGTTTTGAAAGGATGTATTTATTAGCATACTATGGTGTAGAAACAACTCCCAAAGAGCAACCTATGTCCTTAACTGCATCTTTTACTGAAGTGAACACAGCTAAGAATGGAATTTGGCTCAAACCTCTTACAATGTCCTTAAACTTTCCCTGCCAACTGGCAATTGCATTTGTGTTACACTGGGGCTCTGCACACCAACAGGACTTGAAGTTTGGTAAATACTACATCTGTTTCTCAGGTTCCCTTTGAAATGGAGAGGAACAGACTGCTTTCACATTGCTGCATAAGCACTTGGGAAAGTCAGTATGTGCTTCAACCACCTTCCCGGCACAGCTCCCAGGAACACTCCTCCCCACACTGGACCGAGGCTTCGGCAACCTCATCGGAGCTCGAGCCAGGTCCTCTTCAGACAGTTG
The DNA here is from genome assembly GCA_013398735.1 of Nothocercus julius. Lineage (NCBI taxonomy): Eukaryota > Metazoa > Chordata > Aves > Tinamiformes > Tinamidae > Nothocercus > Nothocercus julius. Next base: position 1,874,423 of record VZSV01000029.1, on the reverse strand, counting down.
CTAAACTGGTCTCTCTGCCTGAGGACCTAACTTAAAATGTACCTGCAAGTAAGAGCACTTGTTCTTTACAAACACTGCCCTACTACATAGTTAGGTATTTCCTAAAATCACTGAACAGCAGCAATAAACATGCTGCATCGTGGCAGTTATTTTCTAAAGCAAGAATCTGTCTGCCCGGTTTTTAAAAAGTTGCCGATGTTGGTCCTGAACCAAGAACCTTCATGCATGTTTTCAGCTCAAAGTAACAGTCTCAAGTTCCAACCCATGAACATTTCAAGGAGAAGAAATAGCTGCACCTGATTTGAAATGCAGAACCTTTGCTTTTTAATGCCTTTTTTCACCTCGCCATTGGAAAAGCCCACATGAAACATCCCATTTACCTGCATTGTGCTGATGCACAAGCTCCTGTGGATTACAAACTGGCTAAGAGCTGCCGACCTTTTGTAACTGTTCCTTCCATGCACCATTAGTAAACGGCCCAGATGTTTGAACTGAGTAATAGAGAAATCTGCTGCAAGTGAAGCCTGTTTTCCTTCCTGTGTACAAAAGTAAGTAAAAGCACAATGAGATCATTTCATTACTCAAAGCAAAGAAATACCATGCCATTATTTAGCTACTACGGACAGAATTTTAAAGAAAATCTACATTGCATTAGGCAGGGGACAGCATTACCTCAGTACTTCTGCCTGTCACCAAGGCTCTTCAGCAAAGAGCAAAACTATGGAAAGAATTCTCATTTGACCCCTGGCCTCAGACTCTAGACAACCAACCCTCTGCATTATGATTCACAACACGCATGTTAACATGATACTCATTTTATATCAAGTCCAGTTTAAACACAAATTTTCAGGCTCAAAAGTTCACTCAATTTGAATGCTTTGGCTCACTGCAAGCAGTGTCTCTGCACGGCCTCCAAATCCCGTTCCTGTGTTCCAAGGAAAAATATGCACAAACCTGAGTTCTAACTCGGGGTTTGCTTTCTACACTAATCAAGCCGGTTCTTGAATTGTACCTGTAGTATGTTATCAGAGCAATTACAGCTCTATTATGTGGCACATCATGAAAAAAGGGTCCAAAATCAGGGAATCTTCCAAGACTAACTAATGAGCTTGAGCTCAACTAAACAGTAGCCTAGTTTACAGCCACATTATTTTTTATTTTAGGGCTTGTGGTTTGGTAATTCGTTCTTCTTGCACAATATTCTGAGGATTCGTTTAAGTGTAGCTAGCAAACTAACTTCTCAAGTGCCATATGATGTGTGATAAACTGGGAGATAATCCCACCTTTCCTTCAACACCAACACCACAGTCGGCCTCCTGGATCATGCTGACATCATTCCCTCCATCCCCTGTGGGGCAGAGCACAGGTAAAGGACAGTGGCAGTTAAACAACACAGGCAACTTGCAGTCCCACTGAAGGCCTCTGCACAAGACCATAATGCTAGAAGAAACATTAAACCCATTAACAGATAGAAACTAGGAAATTTAATTCTTTAGCAGCTTCTTACAGAACAGCAAGTACTCAAAGCTGCTGACCACCTAGTCTGGTTTGTAGGGCATACCATTTTATCTGTGTGCTGAAATTAACTTCACATATTAGCAATGGGTTTGCAAAGATAGCATCCCAAATATTTAGGTTTGTCATCAAAGTTTCCATGAGCATAACTTCATCTTATCAACCACTCTACAAAAAAAACAAAACAAAAAAACACAAACAAAACTGTTCCCTAACTCAGCATTACCAGGTGTTACAAATGACCCAGGACCATTCACTCAAGGACAAAAAAAATAAAGATGACACACAGGATCACGGATCACTCAACCTTAACTAGTGAGGCCATCTCTTAGTTCCAAAAGAAGCATAATAAATCTCTTATTGTGCAGTTGGACAGTAAACAAACAAAACAAATAAACAAGAACAAACAATCACACACGTCTTTCCAGTTTCAAACTCTGACTGCTTGCAAGCTTAAGCTGACAGAAGTCAGGCCTTTAAAAAAAAAAAAAGAAAAAAAGAAAAGAAAAAAAAAGAGTTTACGTGCTTAAAACACTCTTTAGTCTTTCTGTATTAGGCATAGCCGTAATGCCCACATACACATCAAATCAAAGATTCTTTGCCTACTATGTAAACAGGAGTGAGCCTGAGGAGGTGCTAGTGGAGGCCTCACCTGCCGAGCGAGGCTCTTACCTACGGCACAGGTGAGTTTGCCGGTTCTCTCCTGCAGCAAGCGCACGATCTGAGCCTTCTGCGTTGGGGCGCATCTGCAGCACACCACGGCAGGGCACTGGCAAGCCAGCTCCATGAACTCATACTCATAGTATTTCAGACACACCTATTTTACAGAGAACAGAAGCGTCACCGATTATTTGTGCTACAAAATATTCCTTTAAAAAGCCAAATTTGGCCATAGCATTTTGAGACTGTTCATGGAGAGTCCGAAGGGTTTGGAGTTTACCTCTAGTGAGTCGCCAGAAATAACAAGCGCGCAGTCATGCTTCCGGCGGAAGGCGTTCAGCTCCAGATGGGCTTCTCCACGGTTAGTCACCTGGAAAAAAAACATGGCAACTGTGGAAGGACTGGGTTGAAGTGAAAAAAGTAAACAGTCTCAAAGGGAGTGAGAGTGGCGTGGGCAGGCAGCACATTTTGCTATTCAACTACAGCCAGATAAACAAAATCTCAAACCCTGGTCAAAAATACATATATAAACTTCCTCTACTTATGGGCTACAGTTGCAATCTCAAGATCCCTCCTGCCCTCAAATTCTGTGTTCAGAGCAGGTCCTGAGAGAGGCATGTGTGCTTTACTCACTAGTCGGAATATATGGATGTCCTGTGTTCTTGTCACCAAATGTGCATTCTTTGCTGTACACGTGGCTGTCTCCAACTTATCCCCTGTCAGCATCCACACCTGAAAACAAATATTCAAAATATTACATGCAAAGCTTATCAGCTACATCTTCAGGACACCTGGAAGTATAACCTGCCAGTTCAGGCACATAAAAGTATTGTTAGAATATATACACATTCTTAACTTTTTTTTAAGAAACCTCTACTTTTAAAACAGACAAAAAAAAATCTCATGTATGAAAGAAGGCAGAGCTTTTAGAGGCAAAGGAGATTACAAACTGAAATGCAAAGGAGATCACCAACTATGTGCAACATTTTTTCACCTGCAACATTTCAAGATGCTGCTGATAAACCCCACAAAAAGCAAGCTAAGGAATGTGTATGCGTGTGTTAATGCAACCCATCCCAGTTATTTCTTGTAGGCTGAAATAAGCAGACCGTGCTGCAGAGATCCCTCATGGCCCTGCCTGCAATGTGGATGATGCAAGCGGGTTAGCTCACTGCTGGTGTGTGCGTCTGGAACAGACCTGGCTGTTTTCATACACACTGCTCCTTTTATTTTGTGCTTCGGGTGGGGGGCATGAGAGAGCCATGTCAGCAGCAATACTCTTCCAATCTGGCAGGGAATTCCCTCAGTATAAATATAACAGAGTTGGTTTTGTTTTTCCACTGCTGTATTTATTCTTTGAAGACAACGCCCAACAATATTTAAGCAGACTTAAAAAGGGAGAGAGAAGAGAGGAAAAAAAAAAGAAAAAGAAACAACAGAAACCCAGACAAACAAACAAAAGACGACAGCTATTTGTTTAATGATCTGAGGTTGGAAGAAGATTTGATTTCAACAAGATGGTTCCTGTAAGAAGTTATAAGGCTGCTTTCAGCCCGGGTTTACCTCTTGCCTGCAACACCCCGCTAGACACACAGTGACGGCCGGGGCTGGCAGCGCTCGCTAGCGAGACTCGCGCTCGGCGCCGCCAGCCGAGGGGACGAGGGAAAACGAAACCGCTTCGGAGCGCGAGGCTGGGACGGTGCCGTGGGGAGAGCGCCGCGGTGCTGCCAAGGACCCGGCTTTTTCCCCAGCTTCCTTGCTGAAGTCCCTGTTATCCATAGGGATGGCTCCAAGCAGAAAGTGCTTCTGGAAGCCCATGCAAAGCTTTGGATTCTGCTTCCTATCCCAACCCCAGACAACAGCCCTGCTTTTGCATCCGTAGTGCAGCTTGGGATTTTGCTCACTTTCATATTCAAAACGCAGAATCCATAGTCAGAAGGCTTTTACCTCCTTTTCTTGACCAATTCTGAGTATTTGGTGCCTTATTTTCCTTTTGCAAACCCATGATCTGACTGGCAAATTTTTAGTGGGGAATATTAAGCAGGAAATAGGCCTGGTTCTTTGCCAGTACCTACAGCTCGGACTACAGGTTTTTGAGACTCGGAGGCAGAAGGCTGGAAAGCTGGACAAAAGCCTTCCCACTCCTCATTCTTTTGGCTCAGGCCCCCTCTGGTGGCTACTCCAACACATTCACAGGCACAGCTGGTGCTTCAACCTCAGCATGAGAACTTGCACTCAGGGGACAGGACAGATCTAACCAGGTCTCATTTTATGCAACCACTTGAATGAAAAACTTATGCAAAAGCAGACCTTAATGCCAGCGTTTCTTAGCGTCTCCAGGGTAGGTCGGACGTCCGTCTGCAGCTGATCCTCCACTCCGGTGAGGCACAGCAGCTCCATCTCCATCTCCAGGCTCTCAATCACCGTGGCCACCTTCAGCGAGCGATCGTGCACGCTCAGCTTCGCCTGCACGTAGCGAGCCTGAGGACAGAGCAGACACACACTCGCCGTCATGACTGTTCAAGCAGCCTCCCTCTATTGCTGTGGAGCACAGGGTTAACCACCAGCACCACCCAAGTCTCCCCGTCTTCAAGGGTGGCACCTGTAACACCCCGGGAACACTAGCTGTGTGTTATAGAACAAGGCTGAAAATATTTGAGGAGGTTTGCGGTACTTCGCCCCTACCCTGAGCTAGCTGGACAGTCAATGCACGCTGTGTCCTCGTGCACACAACTGCACAACAGTTACTGAAATGACACCTGCAAAAAGCCTGCAGATGACTCCCTCACACTACAGGTCTACCAGTGGTTTTCATGACTAGCACTTTTCCTACAAGCAAGGACAATAAAAATGTCGACCATCACATCTCTGCATTCAACCAAGCAATTCTCCTTTGAATTCTGCCTACGCAAGGTAAATAAATTCATGCTGTGCTTGGCGTCTCACATAGCCAACCCCATGCACAAAGTCTTTATTTCCATGAAGCCTGGCTGGGTTATATTCGGGGGGGCTGCAGTTTCCGTAGAGGCAAACCCAAAAATTAAAAGCCAATTCATCTCCCCCTCAGAACACAAATTGACTCACAAAAGGTGAATTTGTAATTCACATGTTTATAACCACAAAAGACTATAAGGCAAGATTCCTGAACTGTTCTGGAGGGTCCTGGATAGGATCCAGTTTCTTACATATCGCTCAAAACAGCGCTTCGATTAAACGAACGCAAGATGTTTAAAAACGACAGTTCTGTCATAAGGAGAAGGAAGATGAGAGGCTGTATTATCATGAGAGGTCTGAGAGAATCACTTCAGTAATTATTTGTTTAAAAACAAAGGAGAAACAAAACAAACAAAAACTTACTTCAAAGTCTTGATACTGCTCCTCAGTCAGAGACTTCTTGGCTACAACAAGAACCCTCAGGCCTTCCCTCGCCATGTTACCACACTGCAAAGAAGAATCGCACTGTAGACCATAAACGGCTTTTCGAGGAAGATGATTTATGCACAGCCTTGCAGAGATTGCAGCGTCAGATAGCAGGTTAAGAAAATAACCGTCCCGTTTGAGCGACCCCATTGAGTCTATAACATCTGATAAAGTGCACGATAAACTCAAGGGGAAAAAAGGGAGCAGATCTGAAATGGTTAGTAATCTACCCCACCGATCAGAAACAAAAATATCCATATCAGTACGGCAAAACCACTCCATTAATTTCATTTTCTCTGGTTGTAAGCGAAAGGACACAAGCCTTTGACTTGAAGATGTACAATCTTTGGCCATAAAATCTTTAAAAAAAGATTAACATTATCTCTATGAACACAGGGAAGAAAAATCAGTAACTGAAGTTCCTGCTGTGAAGTGTGTGTCAACATTACTGCTAAACTGGCAGACACATCATCCCAGCAGAAAGCTACCAAATGAAGTTTTGAAATTAAACAGACCCTTCAGTTTAAAATAAATCCAAATGCAGTATCAAGCCCATGATAAATCTGGTGATTTTGAAAGCCAGTCAATTTTGAGCAAAACTCATTTCACCTATGGGAATCATCCTGCACTAAATGTATTGAAATTGCCACCTGCCCTGCTTTAAAAGGCAGTATTATTGCACATGTATTTGTCTGACTGCTAATCCAATGAATCGTAGTATCAATGATCTTTCAGCTTGCAGGTGTTTTAACGGGTACATCCATCGTGGTACATTAACATCAGTAGCTTTGCACGTGTCACCCTTGCACAGGAAAAGCTCTTGTCCAAGAATCCTCCATATCCAATGAGCTCTGTACCTCTTCTTCCAGCCAGTCGTTGTACTGCACGATGCCAGCCATGACCACATCAGCCCCCTTCATGTAGAAAGTGATCTCGCCTGTTGATTCATCCTGAAGAAGACAAGCATAAGCATCTAAGCTGGGCACCCAATTAGCACGTTTTGAGTGCGCTTGGCAAGCTAGGACATGAAATTTTTCTGCACAAGTCATAAAAAAGCAGCTCTATTAGGTCAGGCTGCAGGTCCACCTAGCTCAGTGTCCTGTCTCATGGCCCCAAGGAGATGTCTGTCTGATTGCAGTTTGGTTACTCACAGCAGGAATTAATGCTTTAGGCAGGGATGATCAGCTCTGCATCAGCAACGCACGATCCCCAAGCTGACACCTCTCACTTCTGGCAGCATGTGCCTTTGGAAGAACCACCGTGCACCCCAAAAATCTGACTGCAAACCTTATACCTTCCCGAAACAATGAAACAGACACGCAAAGCTTAACGGGGCAGAAATCACTCTAATTTACCCTTCTGTTAGGAGCACAGTAAGGGTTTAGGCTTGCCACAGAAAGGTTAGGTTGCTGCCTGCCTTATCTGATGCAAGTAATTTGCAGGCTGCGAGCAAGGTCTATTTACATCACCGCAAATTAAAAAATCCCTTCTAACCAGACAGATACCTAAGGAGGTCACAGCTATTAGTATTACAAGCTAATGGAAACCCTGGCAATTTCCTCAAAGGAGACAAAACAATGAGTAAGGAACAAACTGCTCTGTAATGGAGACAGCCACAAGGGATAGGAAGAAAATAAACTTAACATGCAAAACCAAAAGGCCCAGGAAGGTCTGCAAATAGATGTCTATGAACAAAGAGGGGGAAAAATACTTTAAAAGTACTATGAACACTTTTATTTTTAAACTATTTAATATACTTGTCAACCTGTCATTGCAGAAACCACCAGTGAAAATTCTCACCCGTAAGGCATTTGAGTAGAGGTAAAAGCCCAAGAGCCTCTGACACAGGGAAAAGAGAGCTCACATACATAGCTAGGAGAGGCAGCGCCTGATGCAGGTACTGAAATGCAAAAAAAATATCTTTGATAACGAAATTCAGGAGGCGACAAGGATAGCCAAGGTCCTTTGATGAGTATGCTTGCCAAAGTCATAAAGATCTTTACGAGAAAGAATCTTATAATTGAACTTCAGGATGTTTTTCAGTGTCTTCTGGCATGCTCAGTGTTCATATACACACCCCACATCCTCCAGCTAAAATACATGTAGCTACCAAAACAACTAGAATCTGCTTAAATAAAACATAACATTTCTGGCAGCGGCAAAAGGTAAAGGTTTATCTATTAAATTATTTGATTAAAAAGTGTCTAACAACATCTCTGTAGGAAACTGAATAAAGACTCCACTTCCCGTGCTGCAGAGCTGGCTTAAGATAGTTTAGACTTTTTGTCCAATATAAATACTGTATCAGCTATCTCCTTGCATTAGTCATTTCCTCTCACCAAGTTCAATAGGAGGTTAGTGCGTTCTCATATTATGGTAAGATCACACTATAAATCTGCCCAGAGATTTGCCAGTTACATTGTTTTGAAGAGGCATCTTTTTCCACCGTGGTCTGATTCTGGCCATAGTTCAAAGGCATCTTTCAATTCCAGATATGACAATAGCACTATCTGCACATTGCAAAAAAGACCATTCCACACGGGTAAGGGGAAAAAGAGCAGAGAAAGAAGGATGGAAAATGTTGTGGTCAAACAAACAGGCCTCCTTTCAAGGGGGAGATAAGTCAGTAAACAGGACTGTAAAGAGTGGCTGCCGCACTCGAACGAGACTTCTGAGAAGTGGATAAGAAGCTACCAAGAAGCTGAACACCTGCAACAAGCAGATACTGCAAAAACACCTCAGGACCAGCAGGGAAGACGGACATGTCCACCAAGGACCTCAGTAACTGTATCGCTGAGCTCGCTGCACACATCCCTTGCTGAACTTCTCTACCCAGCACACGCAGGAAGCCTGACGAGATGAAGTAAATAGCTCCCGCCAGCCTCAAAAATGGCAGGTTAGAAGGGGCGATATCTGCCTAGCTGAGCAGGAAGTGTCACCATTTTAATTCTACTTACTGCACTTCAGAGTGCGGACTGCGGTTTCGCTCTGCAGTTCCTGCCCTGGCTACTCACTGCTCCTGCTGCTGTCTGGTTGCTTTATGCTGCTTTCCCTTCCATTATTTCTACTTTTTACAAATAGGCAACACAGTTTTATAAAATATGCTGAAGACGTAAGAATCAAAATCTGAGAATCTGAGAAATCAAGCTGAGAATCAAAATCAACATGAGTACCTACGCATGCATATATTTAATGAAAGAAAGTTTTATTTGTCAGTTACTGGTTTTATAAGCATTTTCTTTTTAAAAATCTGCTCAAGAATAGTATTTCAGAGCAAACAGGAACATGACAGGGTAATACCCAGCCACCCAGCCAGGGTCTGGGACAGTCAGTCTCTGCATTTCACTGCAGCTCACGGGGTCCAAAATACTCAGGTAACAAGTGCAACAGAGAGGGGCTGATGCTCCTATTAATCAAAAAAATCACTGTTTTAGACACTCACCGTCTGGGGTCTGATGTTGCTCCCAGTGACCACCAGTGGGAGTTTTGCCCTTTCCATCAGTAGCACTAGGCCAAATACAGAAATGTACAACAGAAACCTTTTCCTTCTGAAAGTGGAGGAATATAGCTAACTGCTTTTTAAAAGTACTGCACATTCAAATCGCTGGTTTGTCACACTGTTGTATGAAGGGGAAAATAATAATAATAATAAAAATAATAATAAAAAAGATGCCCAAAGACAGCTCCTCTCCAGTTTTCTGGTTGGATTAAAACGAAGTTCAGGACATTTGTTTCTGTGCTGAGCTTATGAACACAGTTTAATGAAAGGTGTAACAGTTGGGATTGTTATCCACCCTCCTTTTTTAAAACAGCTTTGATGAAACACTATCTCACGAAAAGCTACATGTATATGGCTATAAACTTATGCTAAGCAATGGAGATGGAGGTTGTTTAATCCTCCCTCTTCTATTGCTAATAGTCTTTAGAAGTCTAAAGTTGTTTTTACTATAAAAATAAAATTAAACCTGTTCTACTCGAACAGCTGAGCCCAATACTCCTTGCAGCCCTGCAGTGCGGTACCAGACACTCGTCACAGCTCCAACAGCAGCTCCCTCTGTTCACGTGCACTCGGTCCCTTCTCCGAACTCAGATTTGACACGCTGGTTACTTTGCACAAGCTCATCGTGACAGCCCCCTTCATCTAACACTCCTGCCCTTGGGCACAGTTTGGTGTTTCAAAGCCTGGAACGACTTCAGATAGAGATTTGTCCTCCTACACCATCCTGTGGCCTCTGCTCCAAAATGTAAAATCATTCACTCTCTGAGCAACAGGGGATGGAGGCTGGAAACGCACGAGCTTTAGCAGTTTCAGTTTGTGCTGAACACAGACTGCCATTCGTAGTGGCAAAATCCTGTATTACAGGCACACACTGCAGTTCCACCTCTATCATCAATTTTTAGTAATAAGAACACTGAAGTTCTCCCTCACTCCTGCTGTTAACACAACCACGGCTTTGCCCAGCTTCACCTTACCCTTCCCTAGCGCATGGCTGTGCGGCTCGAGGGGAGCCACGGACACCCAACAGCATGAGTGACAACATGCGGAAGGAGAACAAGTTGTGTTATTAGATTGTCACAGCAATGGGGAGCTGTGAAAACACAGCAGCAGTTCATAACCTTAGGAGACATGAGCTACTGCCAAGGTCTCCCAGGAGGAGCCCCACGGCACAACCGCATCCTCCGGCTACAGGAGGTGCACAGGGACTTTTCCGCAGCCACTTACCCGAACGATGATTCCCATCCGTTTGCTCTCGTAAGTGAAGGGGAAGATCTGGAGGATGGTGAAGTTCAGTATCTGGCCGCCCGGTGTCCTCAGCTGCACGGAGGACTGGTCTCTGCCCACCAGCGTTAGGCCCACGCTCTCCGTCCACTGCACCAGGGCCACCTAAAGGCAAAGCAGGGCGAGAGGTCAGGCGACCGCTGGGGCTGCGGGCAGAGGTCACGGCAGGGAGCGCCGCAAGGGAAGGGACAGCGGGTTGTAGCTGCAAAGAAGTTCCTCAGTCATTAAGGGCACGATGCAGCGGATCCGATTCCGACCTCGGCCACGTGACGAGAACAAGCGATCCCTTCAGTGCGTTTTTCCCGAGGGTTTTCCCTAGGCCCTGACAGAGCTTCCCTCCGGCCAGGGGAGGGTTTGCAGACAGTGCAACCTACGCCACGGGCCACCGCGTCCCCTTTGGTCAGAGGAGCAACACGGAACGCAACATAACGTCGGTGCAGGAGCCGGCCCGTGTGCGGCAGCAGCCCCGGCGCCGAGCGCGTGGGACAGGCCACCACGAGCGTCACCCCAGCGAGGAGCAAGGGCGGTCGGGGCAAGAGAACCAGGTGTCCACGGACAGCAGGATGACACACAAACCACCAGGCCAAGCCCAAGAGCCACGTGGCAGCTCAGCACCCGAGAGAGGTGTTTATGTTTACAAAAAAATAAATAAAATCTTTTGTTTCCCGGCTTACTCTGTTCATCGGCTCACTGAAAGGTTTATCTTTGTTTTCACTTGTATAACCATAATTATTTGTAGCATTTAACTTCTTGTAAAGCACGAGGAAGTATTCAGTTTATTCCTCACAGGGCTGAAGACTTCTTTAATTTGGCAATCTCTGAAACAACTACTGCAACATTTGGACTAAATCATTAGTATGTAATCTTATTCTGAAACTTGTGCTTTATCACAGGCTAAAGCTGTTCACATTCATGAACAGAAAAAGCCAAACACCAGCTTAGCCCCAGCACCCAAACCACAGCTTTGATTACAGCACCTGGGTCCAGCCCAAACTTCCCAACACAGCCGACCGCGGTGGGGTGAGGCCACCAAGCCCTCAGTCTCTCATCGTGCACTTTGTACTGAGGCGCTCTGGTCACTGCCTGCCCTCCTTCAGCTACGTGGGCCGAAGGGCAACCCCTCGGCAAGCGAAGGCAGAGGTACCCTCTGCACAAACCTAGGGATACCAAGCCTAGGCTTGAGAAATCCTGTTTAAAAACCCCTTACTTTGTGAGCCTGCTCCTTCAGATTGCTCTCTATGAAACTTCAAATGAAAAACTTTGCATTCATCCTGCATTTACAAGTATCAAAGCCAGAAACACTAACGCACAACAGAGTAAGTCACCTTCCAGATTCATCTCATCATTTCTTCTGTCCTTCCCCAGAGTCATTACCAGTTTACATTCTTCAATAAAAAGAAAGAGGATATTTCTATCATGCTCCAGTTTAATGGACAGACCTTTAATGGACTTTTTATTTCCTGAGACAGTCTTAAATCTTCAGATAGAAAAATTGTTGATTTGGCTTTGCTCTAAAAGATCTTTAAATCAATTAAGAGTAAGATATTAATATGCAGGCATATTTTCAAAGGTTAGAACGAATGTCATAGAATCTTCCAAGCTTATATTTTTCCAAGGTTTCTTGAAAACACTGTTAGACTAATAAGGTGTATATTTAGCAATTCCTCCTAGCAGTTTTCCAGAGCAGAGATGCTTCTGCTACTCTGGATAATAAATAATTGTTGAGACTCCTTCTAAGTATGATGTCACCTGAGCATTTGTTCAGCGCACACAGCACTAGATGTTTGAGTGTCCATGCCCGTAAGCTAGGGCATGGACAAATCTCTGCTCCCAACTCAGCCTATTAAAGCATCTTTTACTATGTTCTTTGATAAATGTCTCCTCCCTCCATCCCTGTTGGGCATCTTGTTTAAATCCCATGCCAAGAGGTATTTAAACCTCCGAAAAGAAAAGCTTTGAGCAGAGTAATAAATGGGAGAGTAGTTCACAATACGTGCTATGTCACATGCCCGTGATATACCTTACATTTCATTGCAAGACACTGTTCGTGTCAGATGGCACTAAGTCTCCAAAAACACACATTAGCAGAAGGGGAAGGATAATGAAAGAAATTCCCCACTTCCTGGGCTGTTAGTCCCACAGCCCTTCTTCTTTGAGCCTCTGATGGCCCTCCAGGTGAGCAGCATCCAGCAGCAGCACAGATGAAGCACTGCTGGTCTCTTCAACATGCCACTTTGCAGCCTCTGTAGTACTTGACGAATAACTACTGAGGGGGGAAAACATGTAATTTGGAAGCATTTATCAGATCTACTAAAAGCATTTCAATGGCCATCCCTGTTCAGTGTGCAAGACAGCAGGACCTTGCCTCTAGAAAGCACCACTGTGCCAGCAACCAGAGACTGCAGCAAAGTGCAGCCTTGTCATGGCAGGTTTGGGAACCCTTGCATGGGGGGGACATTTTCAGAACAGCCCAAAACAGCAGGTGTTTATTCTGCACCGCTTAAACAGGTAAATAGGTAGCTGTATGGGCTCCCAGGCACAACAGAAGAAACATTTGAAGAAATATGAACAAATATTTCTATGGCTTAAACGAGCAAGATTCAAGAGGGCTAGAAGCCCCTCATGCACATCAGAGAGCCCCTGCTCCCCGACGTGCAGAAATCAATTCACGTCCTTGCTGCATTCGTGAGCCAGGGCAGGCGCCGCTCCACGCGCCGCGGAGCCGAGCGGCTAGCGCAGCTTGGCATCCTCTTCCCCCAAACTTCACCCTGACAATTAAATTACCCCAGCCACCACTGAAATGGATATCGACTAATAAATTTCATTCTAAAGAGACAAATTGATCCTTCTGTGTTATGAGCTGCTCGACAAACGTCCCATTTAGGGCAGCCGACGACAGGCAGAAGCCGCTCGCTCGGTGCACCCTTTCATGTCCTGGCAGCTGCGGGACCTTGTGGGGGTTACAGACTGTTTGCCCGGGAATCCCAGGCGCTCTTATCTCCCATCAGATTATATCTATTTCATTTCCCCTGTTAGTTACTGTATGGCTACAACTGACACGCTTGCAGAGCCCCAAGGCTGTAACCGATATCTGAATAAAGATACTTCAAGAGCTCTAAATGGCAGCATGCACAGGAAACAAATTTAGGAAATCCTGCTTTCTGTTACAGGAAATGAATCCTATGCCAACTGGTAGAAATTACCCTTGCTGTTAAAGTAAAGAGAATACAAGTTTTTGTACTCATTTCATAAACTGACCTTCGCTGCCATGGCGATATTTTATTGATATAGGATTTCAAAGGCTGGCTTTAACTGGAGTCCAAAGCCATTCCCCTACAGGGAATGTTATTTAACAGCATCGCTCTCGCCTCCAGGACTCCATTTGTGCTGATCCTGCATTTTGTACCATCTAGTATAACACGCAGAGCATGTCTAAACAATATTTGTATATGTAAGAGCTACAGACAAGATGTCCTCAGTGCAGCAAAACATATCTGATTTCTGAATCTGCTGTAATGTCTTAAAACAGCACAAGAAAGAAAAAAAAGAATTTAAACAATAATCTTGGAAGAGTTAGTTATCTTGTTATAGCAAAACAAACAAACAAACAATAAAACTTTGGGTATTTCAGACACAAATTGCTGTGTAAATATTTGAAAGACAACATAGCATAAAGGAAAACAAAAAAAGGAAAAGCAAAATCACTAATTTCACTATTTACTTGTATATTGTGGTATATAAACAGAAGACCTGTGTATAAATAGTCAGTATATGCATCATGGGAGAAAAAAAAAAAAAAAAAAAAAAAAAAAAAAAAATTCCACAACCTTAAATCCAGATCACAAAAGTTACCATCTGGAAATCATTCAGATCTCATTTCAATCCAAAGGCAGTTGCTTTCTGTAAAGCTGCCTTTATGGGAAGAGGAACATGGTAGAGGAAGAAAACAGGTAAGCACGACGCAGAGCTGGATTAGAGCGTGAGGGCGGACGCAGGCACACGTCGTATGTTGGCGGTAAAACCAGGGAAGAAGCGTTCGTAGTTGCTGTAGGCACATCTATGGAGGGGGGAAAAAGGCCAAGAAGCAGCTCTCATGTAATGCAAACACGAACATATTATAAAAAAGGAATTAACTGCGTGTTTGAAAATGAAGTATTGGGAATATCTTAAGGGGCGTGTGAAATTGGGACCTATCCCTGCAGGGCAGTTGTTCAATAGCACACGTGCGGTCTCAAACTCAGACGTCTGGCTATTTGAAGACTTTAAACAGATTCCTATGCAAACAATTCGCACCTCTCACAACAAGGAAAGCCAGCTTCTCTTCTGGTGCTGAAAGTAAAAGATTACCACCAGAGGCAAGTCTGTTTATTTGGAGCAATAAAGAAAAAAACCTTCAAATTGGTGGCACAATCTCAGTATATCATCTTACAAAAAGTTTCATGTTTCTTAATGGTGAAGAGCTAGTATAATTATACAGATTAATAGAAAACTAATTGTTTTATCTTGTTTGCATTACAAAAGTTGCAACCAAAGACCTGTAACCAACGTGAAATATTTTCCAGGATTTTTTTTTTCCTTTGTGCAACAAGGAAAACTGGAATTATGTTTTTATCAACCCAAATGGATACTGACCTCATCGGGGCTGGAAGCCTGGTACACCCTGCAGGAATCCTCGTAGTGCCTCTCGGCCTCAGCCTGGTCCGTCACGCCGTTGGACTCGTACACCGGAGTGACGTTGTGGCACAGGGCGATGGCCTTCACTGCCTCATGCACTCGGCTGCTCATGGTTTTTCGCACCTTGGTGGCTAAGGTGACACCTTTCAGAGCAGGCGGGTCCTGAGGTTGCTTATAGAAAAGAAAAGTAGAAGGGACTCTTAGTAAAACTGAGTCTACTTGCTTCCATGAAGACCATCTAAGAAGATGAGGACTCTTACGTTCCCTGGATGGAGGTGGACTCTTCGTGCACCTTTGTGCACCCATCTCAGGAACGTTCCCCAGCCTAACATAGCAATAGCATTCTGGGTGGAGGAAAGCACCCAAGAGATTCATCTAAGCTTGAGCAGTACATGGAGAACACTAGCCTTTGTTGCAGATCCATAAAACAATGATGGGCGAAAGATCAAAGTTGCACAAGACCCAGTGAAACTACTCATTGCCCCACAAAAGACCAATGGCTCTGGAAATTGAGAGTCAACTGGGTTTTCACATGTAAGTGCATATAATTGCTGATAACAGAAAACAGATGTCTCATATGGATCTAGAAAATCTTAATTGCATTCATTTAATTTTTAATACTATTTTTAGTATCAGAATGAGACTTCTCACATAATTGCACAATTACTAAATTATCCTGGTGGAAGAGGGGACACACAGTGATCTAGTTTCCTGCTCTGTTAACCTTTAGTGTCAAGAGGACAAAAGTTTCGCTTCCAGGTCAAAGGCCACAACATGGTAAAAATAAGAGTAAAGAATAAGAACTACAGTTCAAAATGAATCATTGCCAGCAAATGCTTCTCATTATAAGGAAACTGGCTTTGTCATGACAAATGCTTTATGAGACATACCCTTTACCAATATTAATTCCACAAAATGAAATGCTGTTTTTCAAATTCTAGTGATTAAGACACATAAGATCTTCAAAAACAACAGTGATGATGAGCAGCAATATTGTGACAGGCCTTTAACCAAAACAAGACAGTAAACTCATGGTTGAACTGCACTTAAATTGACACATAGCACTATTTACACATTGGCCTCAGTCCCATTCAAAATGTCCTTGACAAATATTGAATATTATGGAAAGTAATTAACAACTACTCAAATTTTTTGCCCTCTGGAGGCTGAATACAGAAATGAGGGCAACTAGGTCCAAAATCTGTTTCACACTAACTGTACAGATCAGTCATTTTGGAGTCTCAACATGAGGAAAAGCAGAGCCACTATGAAAGTTGTGAACGCAGAGGTAGAAGAGAGAGATGTCTTAGGTAGTTAGTCTCACAATTCACACAAAGACTGTGTTGTTGGAAAATGCTACCTGAGATACATGCCAGTGAGGATAAATATCTGGCATTTTGAGTAATTATCAGCTGCCATATGCTTAGTTACAAATAGATCATAGCCTGACCAGTTTGACAGGGGAAAAGTCAGGGCAGTAGATTATCGAGCTCAAGGAAAACTGCTGTGCATTTTCTCTACCACCAGGTACAAAATCCCAAACCAAGGGCCTAGCTACAGAATAGAGTGCCTTTTTCCAGGTGAGAGTGTAGGCTTCAGGTGTTAGTGTAGGGGGCACAGAAAGCACACTTAAATCTAAAGTCTTTATAGCAAAACAAAAACAATGTGATATGTAAAATACAGGCTACCACCTCGGATGCATTTGCTGAAGGAAAAGCACAGGCACTTTGTAAACTATCTCTGTAGTAACTGTAGGAATGAAGCAATTCCACAAGCATTAAGAATTGAAAATGGTTGGCTTACAACATAGAAATGTTAATCCATCACTAAGCACTGCAGATTGCATCTGTGGAATCACATTTTAGAGAGAAACTCAAACAACTAATAAGTGCCCCCCAAAGTCAGCAGCTGAAGCTGTTAGATGTGGAAACAATCTACAAATGCAATAAACAATTGTGATAGTATTTGTGTGTTAAGCATGCAGTGACCTTCATACTTTTCCAGAAAGTAAAATTTAATAGCCAGCCCCTGTCACATTAATTCAATAGTAGCCCAGTGACCTGGAAAACTATTTTGTGAACACAGAGTTAAGTAAACCAATTTAATTTTACCTGAGTGTATATACTGAATATGTGGCTCTGCACTTCGTCCATAGAGTCCAGTCCATATGCTACTGTCCCCAGGTGCAGCCTTTTGAAAACCATCTCGTTCTGCGTAAGGGTTCCTGTAAGCAAACCAGCACCAGACTCTGAGTATTAACCATCACATTATTCCCCAGTGCAAGTTCTGCCCCTTACTGTACCCCAGATCTAAGAGAGAAATGGGGCCAGGAGTGTAACTGGTTACTGTGCCGAGCTCTCAGTGCAGGGTGATGCCTGGAGAAACACTGGCACTCACGAACCTGAGGGCAGATTGTCCTGCAAACAGCGGTGCACTTCACTACAGCGGGGGAAAAGGAGGTTATTTATCCAAAACTCAACGCAACTAAGAACATGTGGGCCCAGTTTTGGTCCTGGCGGAGCCAAAGAAAATTTCTGGGAACAACTTGAAGAAGGGAAGGTTTTCCCTTGACTCCAAACTGTGTTCTCTGGATACACACCTGTTTTGTCTGTGAGCAAATAGGATATCCGCCCCAGCTGCTCTGGAATAGTGCTGGATCGAACGACCGTCCCAGGGATTTTGGAATCTCTGCGGATCACCCAGCTGTAGACAATTTTCCCCATGTCCAGATTCACACGTAAACTACACAGGAGGAAGAGAAAAGAGAAAAACAAAACCTATCTGCAGTAAAACTTTGGATAAAACCACCATGAACTTCCACAATGTAATAAAGGAGAGCTCTTGCATACTGAAATGGAGCAGCCAAACAGGTTTTTGAGGGAGAAATATATTCAAAGTGACTGGCCAAGTGGCAAAGAGGGAAAAAGAGACGTGCATTGCTTCAGTGATACAAAGAAGATATATGACAAGATGTATACTTGTTGAGAACAGATATAATTTGAGAGGAAGACGGACACGTGTAAGAGAGGACAGTATGACTGATGATCAGACAGCAGGTTTAAAATGGAACTGAAATTAATCTCTGAATCTGAATTAAGACAGTATAAATCGAGGCAGGATAAATGCTTAACTATATAGCATAGAATATTGCAATATTGTATAAATATGACATCTCTCCACCCAATTTTTGTTCTTCTCATCACAGAACCAGCTGAGGTTTACAGTGAAAAAAGTCTGCCTGCAACAGATACTGTGGCCTATTATTTCTAAAGACATTCCAGCATCATTTTGCACTCGGTTTCCCCTGGCATCACATTCTCTGGGAGCTACAAAGCCTCTACAAGTCTGTCTCTTGCTAATTCCACCAAAGCACTTGCACCATGGGGAAAACCAAGCTGCTACTTTCTTAAATAATTAAGCTATACCCTAAGTTACAGAGCGCAGACACCAAACAGACTAGCATGGAGAGAGAAAGGAGATGAAAAAAAAAAAAAGGCAATTCCTATGTTTAAACAGTCATTAGATTTCTGTTTCTGGATTTGCTCAGTTGCCAAATGAAGATCTGGTAAGAATTTAAATGTCTATTCGTATAAGAAACATGGAGGAATATGCAAAAGAAGCAATATTTTCCTGGGGGAAAAATAGCAAGTGCCTTACCTGATTGGAATGATGTTTGAGAAAAGAAGGAGAAATCTTATGATCTGAAGATACCAACGGCCAGCAAAATGCTGAAGGGCCACCATGACGAGTGAAACTACCACGAGAGCCCCAAACAGGATTTTGGTGAGACAGTTCACTTCCAAGTCAAAGAGACCAATCTAAGCAAATCAAACAGACATCTCAATCACACAAGTGAAGATGTAAGCTCAAGGCAGTATTCACAAAAGGAACAAATTCTTAGGTCCCAACTAATAAGCGGCTTCTCTTTATTTAAAAGATCACAAATGTTCAAAGTGTTGTCAGCTCAATAAATGAGACTTGCATCCTCTGGAAGCTGAGAAATGCATGAAGAGCAATGCATGAACTCATGCTGTCAAAAGCTGCAGACTATAAGTATCCCTTTTCTTGACCTTGCTAGAGTAGAATGCAAAAAATATATATATATGTATGTGCATATATTACTGTATAAAATGACAATTTCACTGATTTAAAAAAAGTAAGAAGACACAAATAGAGTAGGATTGAAAAACTTCTTTCTTGGAAGTTGATCAATATTCATACAATGTTGTGCCTGTAGCACATATACATATCATTTGAAAGATTGTTGGAAGTTTTTTTTATTATTATAAATTTCTCTCTCTTTTATTTAGTATAAGGCTCTGCTTCCTTACCATACCTTACTTCTTGGGTTTGAAGTATTCATCACACTGCGCAGCTCCCTTCCAGTGTAGAGAACAACTCCCACAACAGTACCTAAACAAAACAGCGCCTGCATCAGTCTAGCAAGAACAACTTCAGTTTCTTTTTTCTCTAAAATGGCTCAAAGGCTCGTTGTTGTATCCACAGGCTCAACATGTAGAGCGTTTTTCTAGCAGCTTAATTGCAGAAGCAGTAGCAACCAGGGACTAGAAATGGGTTCTTGCAGAATAAAGCCCAGGAACACAGACTTTGAACACGAGACATCCTACAAGAAGTCAGCAGATTGCAATCACATTGCCCATACTTGACGTGACACCACATCAACTAATAAGCATGGAAAGAGAAGTCAACACCTCTGCTCTCTCACCTTTCCCTGGCACCCTTTGGATGTCAGTTGTCTCTCCCACTACAAATAAAAGCTGCAAAGAAGCAAAGATTTCAAGTTTTTCCTCCCACCACTTAAATGGCATTTATGTATTTGTAAATTTGCTTTATACCATATAGTGACCCTCCATCTGCTCTGTCCTGAGCTGCAAGATATTGCCAGCTATCTTGGACAGCATGTAAGCAGCATCATGATCAGTCCTGCAAGTGCCCATGAGCACCGCACAGCAGCAGTGCCCAAGCATTAAGGTGCTACATCTGCCCAGAATGGCGAGGAAAGGCACCAATATAGGTGTCCCTGCTTGAGAAGGAGGGTTGGATTAGATGATCTTCATGGGTCCCTTCCAACCTCAACCATTCTGTGATTCTGTGAACTGGGGAAGGTGCTTATTCAGATAGACCCAACCGAACTTCACCGCTGGCCTTGGGTACATCTACATACAAACTGCTGCAGAAACATTCACCCTGACCATCCTGCATCCACAGTGAGAACTTGAGCTCCCAGGAGGGAAAGGAGCCATAGCAGCACCAGCAAAGTCGTGCTGGGATAGTTTCATCCAGACTTGGCATGGCCTGCAGCAGCAACAAAAACTCAGAGAGGACACTGGTTCATGTTTAGCGCTCCTCACCATGGCATGGTAATTCTCCTTCTGATCTCCATTTACAAGCCAACAACAAAATCTAGTGACTAGTAAAGCTGTGAAATTACTAAGTCATTAACCTATGTCGAATTGGTTTGGTTTTGAAAAGAGATCAAAGTCTCCATTACGTTTTAAGCGTGTCAAAATTAAATCAGTGCTCTGGGCTACGATTCTTCTCTATTGGGGAAGGTTGCTACAAATCAGAAAACCAGTGAATTTCATCAGCTTTTAAAGACAGAATTACTTTATTTTAAAATCTACAATTCAGCATAAACTATTTGTCCAGTTGCTGTTCACACCAAAAGGTGAGTCATGCTGACTCCTACCTTACTGCAACAGATGGAGCTGCTGGGAACCTCTCAATATATTTTAATGCAACATCTCACAGTTTCTAGAGAGCTAAGAGCAACAGTGCTCTCCCTTTTCTTCCTGCAGACACATAATACAATTTAGCACTATAAGCCACTGTTTTTCTACGGGTTTCTCTTAAAGACTTTGCAAAAGACTACTAACAAAAAGTTGGCTACTGTCGGAAGGTTAAAAGCTGCTATTGCTGAGGCCCAAGTTTCTACTAGAAAATTTTAGGGTCTATAAAAATGGGGAAAAACAACACGTAAAAATGCACTGCTGGAAATACATTGCCATTTTATACTCTGCTATTCCCCTGCTCCCATTAATGACCAAGGTTTTAACAAGCTGCAAGTGAATTATTTTTAAATAGGACTAATTCAAAAGAGGTGGTTCCTAAAAATACGCTGGGAAGCATTCTCTTAAAAAAACAAATCTCTGGAGCCAGATGGCAGAAGGTGGCAAAATCATCGCAATCCAAATCAGCAGATGGCACAGCGACTCCGAATCAGCCGCAAACAAGCAGAGTTAGACCCGCTCCTACTACGGCAGCAGATGGAGAAAGCCACATAGCTCTGTTTCATCTTCAAGCAAAGGCTGCCCCAGCGAGATGGCATCAGCACAACTTGACAGCTTTCACTTGCAGAAGAAAAATATCCACATATTTTCCATAACCAATAGATTTTTCTATACAGAAATAGCCTCTAATATGCATGCAATGTATTTATTACCATAGGATAAACAAAACAGACTTTTCTCTTGATCAAATACCTCAAAATGAGGATAAAAAAAGCTATCAGAGCTAGAAAACAGCTTGAAGACTCACTGGTATGTACAAAAAGAGTGCTTCCAATTGGTTTAGGAATATCCAACCCAGACCTCATTATATAAACCATTCTGATATGAAAATATTTGTAAATGTTATTCATATTATCTGAACCCACAAAAGTGTTCATCTACTGATAACCTTGCTTCTACTCAGAGGGATGATTAGATTCAAAAGGCAAGTTCATTTGGGCAAAGAGCAGGTCTTTGCATGTGTTTATAGACACCAGGATGCAGTGGTGCCAGTCGAGATTCCTAAAGGACCCTAAAAGGGCAAACTAAGGAGGCAGAGCAGAGCGTGCCCTGTGCCTCTGTTTGGGAAAGAGCCTGTGCACGTGTCCAAATGATGGGCAGAGGAAGAGCTCGAACCCCGCACGGGCACTGGGTGAGATCCTGCTGATGGCAAGGGACATTTTCCAGTGGTTTTAGTGAGATAGTTCAGTGTAACACAGCCTTGGTGCATAAAATTCAACCACACTGCTGCAGTGCCATGAGAAGGTCAACACACAGGTTTTATGAATTAAGAGCTGATATGAATTAAATCTGCAATAAAAGAGATGAGAAAGAATGGGACGGAATTACAACAAACACGCAAAATGACTTTCCTTTTTATGGTTTTTAAAAGCTGCAGGGCAGGGAAATGAAGATAAGTTACCTACCACATGACAATTACTGCCCTATAAATAAAACTTGCTTGACTAAACTATGTTTGGACATGTAGATTTTTATGATCCTTCGGTCATACCACTGTGACATCACTGCAATGCATTTCGAAGAAGACTCAGCAGAATCACATGGAGACATGCAGGAATAAAATTTATTCAGCATTTGCATTTTCTGCCATCAAAATGACAAATCCAAATTTTTCAGTGCTTCACAAAATCTTTAGAAATTCCCATTAATAGCTCCATACACAGGTTGCTACTGCACAGTGAAACCTCTCCACTAACTTTAATCCAAGAACTGTATAACAGAACTTCTTGCTCTTCCTGTTACCATCCCGTAAACCTTGCACACCATGCTGGAGGGGAACAAGGCTGTTTTTGACAAGTCTGAACATTAATTAATCTCGTGCCTTACAACTTCATTAGACAGAGACACCAAAATCTGTCAAAAAACTATTTTTTTCCTTTTCCAAAGTATACAAGACTAGAACTCTTTGGAAGCACTTACCTGGAGATCTTTCATCTTAGCTTCTGTTACCAGCATCTATTTGACACCATTTCTGTTACAGATTAGAGTGTCAATGTGGAGGGCAATTAAGTGCTATTCTGGTGATAGATACTAGAGAAGTGCCCAAAGGCCACTCCAATTCTTTCTCATCTAAGAATATCCAAGAGGCAATTAGAAGTCAACTCAGTTCCCCAGAGGTGTTAGGAGAAGTGGGAAACTTCATTTGAACAGCTAATTTCTCTAACTGACAGAGATCATTATTCCATTACCAAAAGACCTTTAAAAATTGTTAACATACTCCCTTAAAAAAATTACACATGCCTGTGCCTTACCTGATGCAATCACTGTGCTGGCCCATAGGGTGTTTTCTATGCTTAAACTTTCATTCACTGGAGGGTCACTGTCCTCCTACAACAGGGGAAAAAATAGTCCCAAACTAGTCAGTAATTTAAAAGAGCAGTTTATGGCAGAGTTGCATGTAAGTGGACGGGGATACTGGGCAGAGCTGGTAGTTGGCTTCTTGTATAAGATGGAGAATTTTCACAAACCTAGTTAAATCTCTGGTTGAGTTAAAAACACAGGCACTTTGTTTCAGTGTAGTGGAAAGGTTGAAAAATAAATCTATTAAAATACCTCTTCCTACTGAACACCTCTGGGAATTATAAATGAGAAAGGGATTTGTCAGAAACTCTCCTGAGGCTACAGTAAAATGTTCTTCTCGGTAGGTTCATGCAGCTTACAAGTGTTTCTCTTTCTATGCAAGATCTCACTGAGAAACTGCTGCCAGGCTCAGCAATTCCTGGAAAGGTATCTGACATGCACCAAGGAAGAAAAGCTATGAGAAAATGTCATTCCTCTCAGGTGATTAATTTTACAGAATAGCACCTTTGCATGAGAAAGTAAATTAACGCCCACTCAGGGTTAATTAAACCCCCCCCAAGCTATATATGCCGCTTCCCTGGCAGCACTAGTTCCTATTAAACCAGATTAACCATACCTTGTGAAGATAAGAGGGCAAACTCAAAATTTAGTTTTGAACTGAAATACCAGCAAACAGATGCCCCAAAGCCCTGTCTCCTCTTTGTTACCCAAGCATGTGTTTTCTGAAAGCTCCCTGAAGGATTTAGATGCATCTCAGAATTTTCATAGTCCCAGGAAGATGTGAGAGAGGGAAGAGAGAGAGAAAAAAAAAAAAAAAAAAAAAAAAAAAAAAAAAAAAAAAAAAAAAAAAGCTTTTTGCCCCAAACAGATAGGGCATCTTCCCACCAAGTCAAAATACCCTTTTTTAAACAGGGGTACTTTAGAGCAGCTCTGAGCCTCTGCTCTCTTGGAAGACGTATATAACAGAGCTCACGCTGGCTGCATGCAACTCAAAGCACAAAAACACCTGACCTTGAATTAAGACTGCTATTGCCTCACTAAGAGAGGATCCCCTGCCTTTTCACAGCTGGGAAAACAATTTTAATCCTTGAGAGTCTGTGGTGGTCCTTCTGAGCAGGCACAATGATTACACACTGCCAGACTTGATCTATACATTCAGATCCAGTATCTTGAGAACATGGTCCTTTACCCTGAACAGTTTGAGACATTATCTTCAAATCAAAGCTTCAATAACCATGTATTTCTCTCAGATTTAATTTTTGTATGATTTTTATGAAGGGGAAAAAAAAAAAAAAAAATCAAGGAATAGCAACCCTTCTCTATTTCTCCTGAAATTGTCTTGAAGTTGTTTGCTGGAAACTTTCAAAAGGTTTGCACTTCAAACATTACCTATATTATTTAAAAGACATTTGAGGAATATTATTTAAAAGACATTTGAGGAAGACTCACCCTTGTGAAGGTCCCCACAAAATTATGTATGTCAATATTGGGCTCTTCTGCATACACATAGGATCGGATCTGAAGCAGGTCCTATAAAAGACATGTTTTAGCAGATGGTCAAACATTTTAATAACATATGTTTTTTTCCATCAAAATATTTCAAACAAGAGCCACTTAATCAAATTATGATAATTATTAAGTCATATTACTTCCCAGATACCAACTCTTCAACTAGGAGAAAACGCAATCGTTATCCCAGCTTCACTGACAGGATTTTTCTAAGTGTATTTCTTGAAGTGGCACCACCCAGACTCCTGGGAGTTGCTTACTTACTGGTGCCCCCATAAAAAAAAGTCTCATTCTGAATTATCCAGACAGCCAATGACTCTCTCTGCTTTTTAGTACAGATGACAAGAAGATGGGTCTATTCTGCACAGTGCGTTCACTGTTGACTCCTGCACATGTAGGAACTGTTCACTCCACCACCAGTGAATGTCCTTCTTCCAAATATTTGTATCAAATAAACTTACTGTGTGTTTTACAGGGAGAATTTCAAAAATTCTCAGGCATTCACATTTTCTTTGTTTTCCTTCTTTGAATATGCAAACTATTTTTGCTGGAGGATCTTGGAAAACACAGTGTTTGATGGAAGTTATGCGCAAAGCGATTCTAAATTAACCAGTTTTCTCAAATAGCTGATTAGCTGAAGGAACTGAACATTTGCAGATAAATCATATATGCTAATTTAGCAAGTAAAGTATTTTGTCTATTTAGCAAGCAAAGTGTTTTGCAAGAACAGGGCTTACAGAAGCAGTTGGCAGTCTCTGGGTGCAGGTCACAGGTAGGCGCAGTTTCCAGTCCGTCTCACCATCCAGTTGATCAGTGCGCAAGAAGCAAGATCCTGTAGATTTTCAACAGCAATTAGTGCTCCCTCTACATGTGTCTTAGGTACATCAATAACTCATGAAATTGCTTCACAGCTAGGACACTTTCCTTCCTGAAAACAGCATCCGATTTAAAATAACATTTGTTAGTGATGTAAGAAGGAAAATAACGTCGTTCTTACATCACGCACACAGTTCCTTCCAGCAGTCTGGATAAAAATATAATGCAGCATCTCATTGTAAGATATTTAAAATATTCTCATTAGTCTTTATGTTTTTCTAAATGTTCTGAGCAAACAACTCCTTATCTCACACTTAACAAAACAAACCTGAATGGCAAGTAAAATGATTTACATCAACAGTGCAAGCCACTGAATCCAGCTATCTACATTCTTTAATTAAGCAAAAATCAGTGTATAACAACATGAGAAGCAGTGTTCCGCTAAAGTGTCTAAATTTTAGGGAGCCAGAAAATTTAACTGCTATCTACTTCTTTCATGTTTCCAAAAGACAATTTTATCTAAGCAACCAGTGAAAGGTTAATGACTATTTTGACAATTGGTTCCAGATGTTTACCATTCTTCTCCGACGTCCTCAGGAAGATCATGTCAGCAGGGACCCGCTGGTTCTGTCGCGAGAAGAAAGGCCATTATTGTGCACGCAGCGCCGCACGCGTGTGCGACCTCCGTCCCCAGCCCCACGGTGGCGAGGCAAAGGGCTCGGGAGGAGAACGTGTATTGCTTTGTCGGGCTGAGGCTTGGCATTCATGTTGCTTTCAATCCCGAAATCGCTTCCCTGCAGAATCCCAAGTGCAGAACAATAACCGGTGCCAGCTCCCACTGACCAGCCCGCGCTAACGTCTAGGTTTACAAAAGAGCCAGTGAGCAACCCTAGAGGTACGAAGGAATTTTACGCCAGCGCTGCTTTTCTCTCAGGGCGCCGTGTGCTGGTGGAAAGCGCGTGCCTTGAGCATAGCAATGTTATCACGACCATGCTTTTAGGGTGCACGCTTACTTGCGCAGAGATTTGTTCTTATTTCTAAAGACTGTCGTGCTATTTTCAGGACAGGGAGAAAAGAAGTTGAGGAAAAACAAAAAAATCGGGAAGTGATTAAATATCATAACACCTGGCACTCAATACTCTGAGCCGATCACAACGCAAACCAGATTTCAAGATACTCCCTTTTCTACAGGCTTGCACAGAAAGGGTTTTGCAACCCGAGCACACACACGAACCTTTTCAACGATGATGAGGTCTCCGACTTGTATGTTGGAGCTCTTCACCTTCACGGTGCCTGCGGAGGAGAGACCCAGGTGCGTCAGGGCGAGAGGGCACAACGCGTCCCCACGTGGACCGCGCTGCCCAGCGGGGGCTCCTTGCGCCCGCCACGTGCAGCGGCGCCTTGCAGCCTCCAAGAGCGGTTGGAAACCCTTCACCCGGCCAGCAGCTGAACCCCCTGAGGCTGGCTCGCTAGCGACAGCTCTGCGACGGGCCCTGCTGCTTTTTTCACCCAGACGACAAGGTGGGAACGGGAAGGTGACAACAGAGCAGCACCCACTCGTGATCCCCCTTCCCCAGGCAGATGGAAATGTAAAGCTCAAACCTCCAGACCAAGACCCCGGAGCCGTAATTAAACGGACCAGGGCTCTTTCCCGCAGCAGCCCGGCCTCGGCACCCCCTCAGTCCCCGGCCGCCCCAAGCGCCTCCCAGCCACGGGACAGCAGGGGATTCCTTTAACGAGCAGCTCCAGCCACCTGAGATCATTAGCCAGCTCCAGCTCGGGCTCGCCCAGCAAAACCAGCGATTTGTAACCAGCGAAGGCCAGCGCGGGCTCCACGTGTTGCCCTCCCCGGGCCAACAAAAGCCCCTTCAAGCGGCAGCGGGGGCAGCCCGCGGCGCTCGCGCCCAGCACGGACAAGGCTCCCACTGTACCGCCGGGCTCGCTCGGGGGCCGCGCGGAAGGGGGCTGGAAATTAGCACAAGGCACAAAGGTCAGTGGGAATTTACTACTGGCAGGCCCTTCATTAGCATCCTTCGCAGGATACGCGCCGGCGTTTCTGCTCCGGATTAACAAAGGGAGCCATTCTGCGGCAGCGGCTGCTCCGTGGCCACAAGTCCCGGCCCCATCGGCGCGCGCTTCCGTGCACGCCACAGTTATGCCTACAAATTATAAGCGGTCACAGCCCATTTCGCACATATCTCGTGGGTCTTTCGTAGGCACGGGTTTGCCTGTTGAGGATTTTTTCTTTTTTTTAAGCTAAAAAGGGTAAACAACAATCAATGCCAGGGCTAAAGTGTCTCTGATGGGGCAGGAAGCATAGCAGGGATTAAGAGTCCATTACGCAGAGGCTTAAAGAGGAAAGCCGCACTCCAAGAGCATCCAAAAAAGCATCCCTGGCAGTCTTCTGTATGGGCTATACAAAGTTAGGCACTATGACACTAAAAGGGTCTGACAGATAACATCTCTTCCTCCCCTTTTAATACGGTTATTCATGAAACAACAAAAAGTGCTTGTGAATATTCTCCTGAGCAAAGGAGAAAAAACTGCATTCTCTCCCCACAGGCATAAAAAAAAAAAAAAAAAAAAAAAAAAAAAAAAAAAAAAAAAAAACCAAATCAAAAAAAAAAAAAAAAAAAAAAAAAAAAAAATCCCAAATCACTGTGCAGAGGCCCTTGGTGAGGAGCCTCTACCCATATTTTATGTGCCATAACCATATTTTGTGCTTCCCTTGATGGGCACAACTATTTACTTGGTGACTAGCAGCATGGGAAGCACTACCTGCAGGGTTTGAAAATGGAAAGGAAGCCTATTTTCATAGCATTTGTCTTTAATGATGTAAATTCATGCTGGAGGGAAAAAAAAAAAAAAGTAATGCCTGGACAAAGCTACAATATGATGATTTCCTATTATTACATGCATGAAAGGATTTTTGGACCATTACTCTGAAAACAACACTATCTGCTTGGAAATTTGTTTCACTCGGAAGAAACTGTGCCTGGAACGGATTCCTTGCGCTCAACAAGCCTCTCGAAAGCCTCAGCTATTTTAAGGTGAAAGAGAAGACAGAAGTACCTTTCTGATCAACATGCTTTTCTTTCTCTCCCCCACCCCCTTAAATAACTGGTGTATAAATTAGATTCCCTTTTTAGATAGCAAAACTAGTTCTGCTTTTCCAGCCATACTTGTGGCCTCTGATGGATGACATCTCTGCAGTATGTACCATATGTCCCACTAAGGGGGCACAGGACCAGATGTTTCCTTTGACTCAGGACTCCCACAAAGCAACTTACTTGCATTAGTTTTATTTTGATCTTGGGAATTCCATAATTCCTTTTTCTTTCAGTGTAAAAACTGCTAGCTACTAGATGCAGACTCTCACACACGTTTAAGAAACTAGCTAATATCCCTCACTTCAATTCTCAGCTCAGTTCAATCAAGAACTCCACTTCTCAATATTGTTCTAGTAAATTACTGCTTTTGTAAACACAGAGCAATACTTCCTTCTAAATACAAACATGCATATTTAGAATTAATGTGGATTAACAGCCTTGTTACCAGTCTATATTTTAAAAAGTTAATCAGAACACAAGTCAATCACATACACGAGCAACTAATATTGAGCTCTAAATGTTAAAATAAACCAATTCTTAAAGTTTTAATGATATTTGCTTGTATTTTGTAGTTATCACTGCTTTATTCTGAAAAGTGCTCATGAAAAAAGTAGAAAAAAAGAAGAAATGGAAATAGTTTGTCCCATCTTTGGTCTTTGGAATTATCACCAAACCAGCAGTGTGATGGATGAATCACAATGCAGATTATTTAAAGGCTTAAATATATCAGCCAGGAGAAAAGCTTCTTTGTGCCAGGTAAGCACCTAAGTAAGATCTCCCAAGAGAGCCACATGGTTTTTATCGAAGTAGAGATCAAAATACCTAATGTGGAATTAAAGATGAAGCAATAGGTTTATTAAAACATGTCAAATGTACCCCAGAACCTGAAAAGGGGATTGTTTGGACCCACTGCACCAAACTTCTGGCTTTTGTAGCCTTACGCTTTATAAACTGTGGAGTAAAACTCAGAGGGTTTGGGAAAATATTGTTTTTATATGGCTGGTAAATGCCAATGATCTGTATCTTAAGTAGCACCCCTCAGTAGGAGGTCTCTTCCCATTTCTTGCTGTGGAGTTTCTCTCTATTATGCCGTGTTACCCGAGGAGGGGGTGAGAGAAGAAAAACAAACCAAGAATTTGCAAGCACAGTTCTAGCTTTCTGTCAAGCAGAAAGCCAGCACGCAGACCCCAAACACAAGCGGTCTTGTAGGTTTATGAATACGGGGATTGAAATTTGATTGTTTTCTGTTACAATCCAAACAACTGTCCTCAAAATAGAGTGTTCTATTAAAAACAGGCTTTCCAGAAGTCTGCTGGGTTCATCATTTTGGAACTTAAATAGATGACAGCAGTGGAAAGGGAAAACAAGTTCAGTTTTAGAGTGTTTTTTCTTTGTTTGCTTTTTATTATGTAAACTAAAGGAACCTGGCCATACAGAAAATGCACTACACTCTACCTCACACTACCCTCCAAAAAGATTAGTTACTGCAATTTAGCAAATATATTCAAAACAAAATGTGATCCAAAGAGGATTCTCCCTTTTTCTATTTAAGGAAAGCAGTTTAGTGAATCTTATAAAGCTTAAGTGCAATAAAAATATATATTTTATATATTTTTAATATATAAAGATATATAAAATATAAATTAAAATATAAAATATATAAAATAAATTATATATAAATCATATAAGTGTATAATATATAAATACATACAATATATATAAAAAATTTAAAGTCACATAGAGCAGCAAAGCTGCAAATCACCAATAGTTACAGAATACCACAGGTATCACGTTAGCAAGCCGGATGCTGGAGAGCTCCTGGTGTTCAGGCAGAAGTTGTCCTTAGAAAGGCAGTAGCAGGGACCGCTCAACTGAGCATACAGCTGGTCTCTGCTGAGTAAAAGAATTCAAAGCATGGGAAAATTCACACAAAGAGGACAAGAGGATCCTGGTTCAGGAAAGCACTTCAATCTGTGCTTACTTCTATCCCTATTCAGAAAAGCATATAAGCATGTGCTTAAGTCTCCCCATCTCCATTCAGAGCAGAGTATGCGCTTACATCCCCGGCCAGGGAGGCCAAGGTTGGAGATGGGAAAAACTCTTCTCCAATCCTCTGCTTGAAGAGCAGCTTAGCAAAATTACTCAGCAGAAATAAAAATAGCTTGAAGAAAGCTTCAGAGATCCATTAGGCCTGTTAGAGCCAGGAGAGCAGCAGGGCACAGCTTCCAACTCTGCTAACCTCCACCTGGCCAAGCACGGGCTTTAGAGGTAAAGCTATTGTGCAGCAAAACACGTCTAGATCTCAACATTTCTGATGGCACCCTTCTGCACGGCCCTTTTCATACAGGGCTGTGCTAATATCCTGCAGCATGAATCGTGCTTTACAACAAAAGAAAAACTGAAATTGCCTATAGGCTGTCTGCAGCAAGGCCCCTCTGGAGTTTTGTCAGCTACACTGAAAATTAATGGTAAGAAGCTGTTTTAAAAAAAAAAAAAAAAAAATAAGCAACTTTGGCATTTGTTGTTCCTACTTCTAGCTCAAAGTATTTGTTAGAAAGCTTATCTACATCTTAACTATGCTAATAGATAAAATTAAAATACACAAAAAAAAATCCTTTGGTGAAAAGCATTCAGTCCCCTTCATGTGGGCATCACAAGCTACTTTCATGTTTCCATGTTTGTAGATGATGCTTCCAGGTGTTAAAGTTTCAATCAGTGAAAAGAAATGGGTACTCGAGTCTTCTTGGTAACTATTAACTAACACTATTAAAGGACTCTGAAGCGTGAGTGTATGAGGGAATAATTTGGACTTTTCTCCCCAAACTGCTAGGTGATTATAAATGATTTTGTGTGACTTTTTCCCACTCTTAAGCTATACTGCTTGGAGACTCTCATTACTTTTTCTTTTCTCCCCCCTACGCCATACCAAATGTATATTACAAAGTAAAATAAAATGGCTTAAGATTTTCTGCTAGTGCCCAGCTGCCAATCCTCCTTGGTTTCTTTCACAAAATTAGAAAAGTTAAAGGGTTGGGGGGAGGGAAATCATTCATGGGAAACGTAATAGCAATATGAAAAGAACTAAAGGAGAGGTCAGGCCCCTTATACATCACTGAATGGAATCCAGAAGGCAACTCTTTTATATCTTTAAATAGATGTAGTACACCCCTCTTGGATGGGGCTTTTGTTGGTTGCCAAGCATTTTAAGTGTTGTAGTAAGAACATGTTATTAAAAGGGGATTTAATATTCAGAAACTTCAATTCCTTAGTTTGGAGTTGCCTCATAATTCCCAGCCTGTGAAATGTATACAGCTCTAAGCAATTACGCTTAAAAAGAAGGCTTATTCTTAAAAGTGCAAGTGTTGAAAACAGCATATTTTTAGTATACCTACTTCACCACATATTAATTCAAGGGTATAAACTTTATAACAAAGAAAATAGAAAAAAAAGTTGTTTAAATAGCTGCTTAGTTGCTTAAATTCAGTTCATTCTCAGAAAGGCAGCCCTGGCCTCACCGATGTTGTCATGGTATTAGCAGTAACTCCACAGTAAAACAGCCTTCAGTTTTTCAAATGAGAAATTAAGTGTCTCTGTTAGGTACAAAGAAGCTGTAAATGATGACCAGCATCAATGAGCAGATACAACTGACATGCAGTCATCCTAAAAATATGAGCTTCCTGAACTCCTCACAGCTGCAAGAAGAAAATATATACAAAAAAAATGTAAGACACCAACGATACTGAGGAGCTACCTCAGCCACTGCTAAGCACAAAAGACAAGGTAACATCTCACCCCCTCTTTTAGTCAAGGGCTTGCAGGGATAAGTCCCTACCCAGCTCAACCTAGAAAAAATAGTGGGATTCAACTGGCATCACATTGCTCAATAAACAATGGGATATGTCAGCATGACAAACAAATACCTTAAATCTGTCATGCATTGGAAGCTCCTTCGCACACTGCATGCTTCTACATCATTATAACTTGCAAGGCAAATGCTGAAAGGGTTCCCAATACTAGATGCTGTATCTAGGTGTGATTTCAGACTAACAGCCAGAGTGCCGTATTCAGAGATACCTCCTGATCAGTGACAGTGTCAGGGTACATAAACATTTAAAGATACCTTTATTGCTAAGGATTTTACCCAACTTTATACCTTGCTCAGGACGCCCCCTCTCACCTGAACCCGCCTTGCACAGCCCCTTCTGACACCATCACACCCCTCCCACTCCCCTTTCTCAAGTAAATTTGTGTTCTTTCCATTAAAGAATATGAAGGGCTAGTTGATAGGAATCCTTCTTACATTGGTCTCTCTTGCCCACACAGTGATCAAGACATACAATACAGAGGAGAGACAGCTGCACAATTACTAAAATTGTAGGAAAACCAACAAAAAGCCAAGCTGCACAGCCCATCTCCTATAGCCCCACCCTTGTCTTCTCCCTGCGATGCCGCTCCCTGCGGTTGCATCCCTTCCCTCCCTCCCTCCATTCACAACACACTTTGGAGGGCTGCTTGCACCTCACAGCTTTGTGGGAAGGGAAGCGTCTCCCCTTGGAAAAATCAAATTCCAGAAGCAAGGCTGATCAAGGCCCAGATTTCATCTTCTTCAGTGACACCAATTTGCCAAGGAAAGACAATAACGATGGGAAAAAACAACAAACAAACATTGTTAGCCTACACTGGGGGTAGGGCGAGTAGTAGGGGTGAACGCAGAGGGTTTAACGGGAAGCACGAGCGGCGCCGTGGGATGCCGGCAGCGCGGCACTGACCTCGCGCTGTGAGCTTGCTGTAGATCTGCGAGTTCACTTCCTTGTCGCGCATGTAGCATCTGATCTCCTCCGCTGCCTCGCGGATGACGGTGACGGCGAGCACAAACCCCTGCAACAGAAAGGGGTGGGGGGGGAGAAATGGATAAATAAAAGGCCAGGAAAAAAAAAAAATACATGAAATACACCCTTCTCTCAGCAGCGTTCAACCTTTACAAAATAAACCTTAAAGTCAAAGTAAGCATCTACACCAGAATGCGAAAACAGGATGCTTTGAGAAAACAAGCAAATAAAATGATTTAAGATACACATTTACACCCAAGGTAAAAGGTAGCAAAAGAACTTTTTCTGGAAGGAATAAATAAATTACCTACCAGTGGTACCCAGTATGTGTAAAGTGCACCAAGCCTCATTTCAACAACAAACTGAGAGCAGGCCAAGAGCAAGAAATAAAGATTGAAGAAATATTTGAATTGGTTAAACAATACCTAAAAAAAAAGAGGAGAGAGAAGATGAATGAGCTCAGAAGTTATACATATTGAGCTATCTATAAGAAGCAGTTTTGCTAGTTGCTCCAGTGTGTGAATGCTAACGTAGGGCAGGCTTAATGCAGCCCTGGAAATTCATTTCTAAAGGTCAGCTTACTCTGCCTGCTGCAAAACAAGTTGTTGCAAAGCTGCCATGCAGCCAGGCTGAACTCCTCAGCAAAAATACATCATTCCATGTTTATTTTAAACTTCTGACAACCCCCACTCTGCAAAATAATGCTCACACCAAAGAGCAACAGAGCTGTCTACTATATTTAGGTTGCAAAATCATGCTGAGCACATGCTGAAAGAATTCAATGAACTCAGAAAGTCCGAGCGTCTGCTATTTAAATAACCAACACCACAGCACAGAGTGGTTGGGCGCTGGCTTGAGTGGAGAGATGGAGCAGGAAGCTTTGGGACAGCAATCTTCTCCCAAGGGTGAGGGACTCAAGAAGGGGAAAAGTTCTCAGCATAGGAAGGATGAGGAGGGGAAAACAAAACAAAACGTCCCAGAGAATATCCCCGGCAAAGCACCCTTGTTTGTCCTGTTGCCACCAGGAGAGCACGTGGGATGGCCGAATCCGGCAGCTCCTCCCAGGCAATACCACCAAAGCAGCAGCCGCCAGCCCCACACAACCCGGCTCCTCCCTGCCCAGCTTCGTGACCGGCATTTCAGGGCCTGGCACAACAAGGGAGGCAACGAGGTCCTCCCTTTTTCATCATCACGCTAGACAGGCACCTGCTTTGCTGGTGCCCTGAGCCACCTTTGCAGGAGGTCCATGTGATACCAGGTCCTTTCTAACTTCCTCTAGCTCAGGTTTTCTACCCCCCCCTCCCAAACCAGCGGTAACGGGAAAGGAGTAGGACAGGGTGACGAGAAGTGACTTTGTTGATACTCACCCCAGGGAGGAAAGTGAAGAAGTTGTACTTCTGATTGTTGATCACATTGCGAGGGTACCTCTGGTCTCTCTTTTCTGGGTGGCCAAGCCAAACGGTTCGAGGCCTTGGGTCTCTTCGCCCGCAGCATCTTAGGCACTCGCAGCACCTAGGGGAGAAGCAAAGTTAATTTTCAACCCATGTTTCTTTGACTTGCACATGCTTAACCCTCCAAATCTTCTCCACAAGTTAAGCATCACTCCTTGGTCCATCACCAACCACCTCTCACCGGCTGGTTATCTACTATGTCACAAGCACCTTAAAACCAAGACCTCACCATTTTCCCAGATGCAGATGTCCAGCTGTCCTGAACTCCCGCAGGCCTGACGCAGATCGCTGAGCTACAAGCAGACACCTCACCCCGTGTTACAGCCTCTAATAAACAAGGGAAGCTACGTGTACAGAGCTGGCTAGACACACGTTGGTGCTCAGACACCCCAGGAACCCCACGCGCTCTCCTCCGTTTGCTCTCATGAAACTGGTGTATGGGGAAGCATGGACTACATTCACGCTTTGTTCACTCACACTTGTCCAATATAACCTCTCATACTTGTTTTCTTCTGCAATTTCATCTACGTGGTCAAAAAAGAGCTGCTCTTGTTTCATTAAATATTTTCTATTAGTATGTAGCTCATTAATTCTCAATTGCGTAGCTCAAAAAATTACTTTTACATCATGCCAGTTTCCCAGGAAATTCTCTAAGATAAATAAAACAAACATTCATATCACAACATGCTGATTTTCTTCTTTTTCAGTTCATGCCCATATTAAAGATATTTATTTAATAATTTCCTGCCCATTACTAAAAGCTACATGGAACCTCTGCTGTGACCAATCTGGCTATTGAAGAGTCTCCCCTCTTCTCTGCTGGGGAGATAACCGAAATGCGGGCTAGCAAACACGAACTGAGCTAGCCCTCTGGACACGCACCAAAACCAGGAGCTTGCAGCCATCCTCACTAGTCCCCGCAGCTCAAGCAAGGCCAGCCTGGCTGCCACCCTTCCCTGGTGCACTCAGGGGCGGCCTGGAGCGCGCGGCACTCGACAAATGCAACACATCATCCCTCCAATGCAGAGGGCTGCCCTTATCCGAGGTGAACCTTCCCCCAGCACAGCTGGGTATCGTACTTGATACGACAGCAGCCCCTGCTTTGAAAGCCACCGTGCTGCCTATGCCCATCCAGCAAGACGCTGCTTCCCTTGGCCAAGAGCAGGGATCAGCTACAGGGAAGCAGCAGTGTGAGCGGGGCAGGAGCCCGGGCGCCGGAGCCAGCGGCCCAGCACGACACCCCTGCTCCTCGGCTCGGCTGCCGGGAGCGAGCGGAGCCTCCGCGCCCAGGCACCGGGACGCTGCTAACCTTGCAGCAGGAACACGTCACCCCGTGTGGCACGGGCTCCTGGCGGGCAGTCCCACGTGCCGGTGCCAGCTTTGTATGAGTCACCGGTGACGTGACAGCACCGGCAGAGCCCAGGAGCCTCCGCTCCGGTATTACTTCAGGCAGTGAATCCCCACTTGGGAACAAATCCAGCTCCCAATAGGTTATCCCAGGAAGATGCAAGGGCTTACCTGCACCTCCCCAAAGGAAACTTGAAAATAGCCTCTCTTTCCAAAAATTGAAGCACTGTAACCTCCCAGACCACAAAAGGGTCATTTTTCTGTTGTCACCACTTCTTACTGAAAGTCAATCTCTTCCCAGTCCCTCTTGTTCCTTTAGTAATAGCCCTATCAAATTTCAGTGACATTTGGAAAAGCTTAGGGCAGCCATGCTGACTAACCAAGGTTTCAGAGCTCTAAGAAAAACCTCTCCAGAAAACCACACCGAGATCTCCCTTGAATTAGAGCTTTCTGCTGCAAAGGTAGAGCTAACTACATATGTAACGGAAAGAAATAAAATAAATAACCATTTTGGGAAGTCCTGGAAGCATCCAGCTCGGAAGCCTCTGTCTCGCTACAAGATACATAATAGCACGATGATGAACAAAACTTACCACCCGCCCTACCCGCGGTGGCTTTATACAAAGACACCATTTCTTGTTTTATTCTGCGCAGGATGCAAACGAACAGAAACAAGTCTTACCAGTCAAGTGAACTCATTCAGCATATGAGAGAAATGAAAAAACAACTTGGCTTCAAGAAACAGGTACAGAAAAGGTATCCCAATTTGATTTGGCACTGCAGGTTTACTGCTAGGAGTACAGAGCAACCACACTTCCTATGAGCACAGGTGCTGCCCAAACAGAGGAAAAACATTTTATGGCTCAAAGGAGTGTGCAAACTAAAGAGCTAACAAAGCTGCAGAGCACAAGGCAGCATTCTCTACTGAAAGCATATGAATTGCAACCTTTGCACAGTGTAGAAACATCTCTCACCAGCTCGAGAGAACTCAAATACTCATATCCAACATCTGAGTGCTTTAAAGTCTGCCACATTTGGGAAAAATCCCTACTGTTTAGCATGCACGGGTTCACCCAGATATAGACATCAGCCAAAATAAACAGCTGGCAGTGCAAACAAGTTGAAACACTGACGACTATGAACAGATAGGCCAAGTTACTGGAATAAAATAGTTGAAGATATGTTACTGTTCAAGTACATACAAGAGGCATCAGACTCACTGGGGTCTTCTAGCACCATTACTGCCGCTTCTGATTACCTTAAGAAACATAATCTATGGATCAGTACCCTAAACACAAGTCAACCCCCAAAGTTACACTTGCTCCTGAAATTATCAGGCTCCGTTTGGCTTACAAGCATTTTGTTTTTCCTCTTTAAAAAAAAAA
>VZSV01000029.1:1811919-1830697 GCA_013398735.1 Nothocercus julius | reverse complement strand
CCGCCCGGTTCGGTTCGGTTCGGTTGCGCTCCGGCTATTGCGGCCCGGTCCGGCTGCCACCTGCTCCACTTTTATCCTCCGCTCGGCTCTTATCCCGGGTCCCCCGCCGCTGCCCATCCTCAGCGTGTCCCCGGCCTGCCACCCTCCGAGCACTCCTCACTCTGCCCCTTGGCGCCCGGCTCCGCATCCTCGCAGGGTTCCGCTCGGCTCCATCGTCCCCGTGCACCGGGCCCGCCGCGCGCCGGCCGGCGGGTTTCCTGAGCCGCCCTGGGTGGCAGGTGCTGCTGGCTGCCAGTGCACGGGCGATGCTTGTGCTGCAAGTCACAGCTCTGTGTCGTTTAGCCATTTACCCCGCTCGCAGTTTTACAGGGCTGCTTCCTGCACTGCTTCTGTAATGATCCCATTTAAATGATGTATGCTTTTCTAGGAATGTTGTAAAGAAAAATGTTGGTCATTTAACACGTTCTTTTAAAAATGGGTGTGGGTATTAAGTTATGTCTAGAAAAAACACAAATAGGGAAGCCTCAGAGGGTTAATGATATCCAGTCGACCACCAGAAACTGAGACAATAGCCTAGCGTGATTAAAGTAAGTGAGGAAAACCAAAAAGTGCTTGAGAAATTAAAACAATAATACTGGCGAACAGCATTTTGCCTTCAGACGGTGTAACTTGTTAGGCTGTTTCCATGTTATGGTTTCATGTCTGATTGATGAGCATCCAGCACTCGCCCCTTGAATATTCCTCTTCTTGCCCCACAAGGCATAACTCGTTGTGCTCTACATTAAGCGTGCAAAGTGACCGAATTTATATTAATAAATAAATAAAAATAATAAAAGAAACTGTGGGGGTCTCATTTATTTGTTTCAGTCAGATCCTGTTACATGTTTGATGCTGAGCGCAGCCTTCCAGCAGCTGGACAAGGGCAGCGGCCTCAAGGGCACCAGGGCTTGGACCAGAAACTTCTCCTGTGGGATTCACTTCCCAGGAACCACCCTGTGGGTGTCACGTATTTTCACTATTGGCAGTTTGTTAGATCTCTACCCGAAGCCTTGTTTATGCTGCCCGCTGCCCATGGACACACAAGGTCAGTAGACACCTTCTTATCAGTGTAGCATCTTCCTGTTCAAAACCGCTGAGATTTATACCAGGGCACTTGCACTGACGGAGGAAGTGCCCAGTGCAGATAAAGATCACATAAAGTCGTCCGACTGACATGTCCATCTCAGCATCTCACACTGTAGCCCCGCACAATCTGAACCTTTTTCAAGTGCAAGACCACCAAGAGCTTTCCAAAAGGATGCAGCACCTGCCCCAAAAGTTTCTAACCCGCAGCTTCAGGTTTGATTTATTCTGATTTCAATGTTAAGTTTGCAAGAGAATCGTGTAAGCCCAGAAGTTTTCTTGTGGAATTTTGTCTTCAGAAAATAATTTATTAGTTATTAATGCGTAATTTAAATGATAATATTTTCCCAGTGAAAAATTAAGGCTATTAGAAAAAATAAAAGCAAAAACTACATATGAAAGAGAGAGAGGAAAGGCCAGTAAAAAGTAGCAAGTCCTATGAGAACTCACTAAGTGACAGCTCAGGTTATCCTGTGGATTACGACAGCACGAAAATTGCAACTGTCATTTAAATTTTCCCCTTTTCAGTTGAAGTGGAGTCATCCCGATGTTTTGTAATAAGGACATTTCAACAATGTAATTAATAGAAAAGTTATGCCAGTTTCAGCCACAAATACAAAGAATGCTTGTGTAGATATTTTTAATGCCATTCTACACCTATTGCAATTTTTCTTACAAAAACTGTTTGTAGAACTGACTTTTAGACTCTATTTCAACATAGTTATATTTTAATTTCTTAATCTTATCAATCTTTTCTTATCAACTTATGAGGACAACTGAAATAGAAATCCCTTTTCCTTGTGTAAATATTTCAGCTCATGAAAAATGTTTGTTCCAATTTTTCCCAGTTTATTTATTTTTAGTGAGAGGAATTTACTTTATGTGATAGTTTAGTAACAGCAGCAGTTGAAAAACCTAAACAGGATATTATACTTGACCAAAACTGTTATGCAAGATAAGACCGTTGCCACAAAACCACTGGTCTAATGCCTTTATAACTGGCTTAAATGAGAATCATAACCTCAAGACTTGAGGCTCAGCCTGTAACTGAAATAAAACCTCTCAAATGTCAGTGTTATTTTCTTTGAATTGAAAGTGGCACCAGGTAGAAGGTTTAAAAGTGCCAATGTTCTTTTAAGCATCACAGTTTGGCCCTCGCAGTTTCTGCGTTTCGGGACAGAAACGGATGACACGACGCCGTCACAGGGAAAGGAAATTTGTCCTTTCTGTAATTTCCTCACATTCCCTGACTCTGCCCTCCAAGAGATCCAGGCTGCCAGATCCAGGAGGGAAGGGACATGGGCCCAGCTCACCTGGAGCTGGGTAAAAAAGCAGCAGCGCACGTAGCAAAGAGCGGCAGCGATCGAGCCATAGCGATAGGAGAAGCCATCCCACCCGTGGCACCCGCAGTGCCCAACATCTGTTCACCACCTTCTTCGTGCTTCTGATTTGAATTGTGATGCTTTTTTTCAGTTAGAAAAATCACTGCTAAAATTAAGACTTGGCAGGCTAAATGTCCTCCTTAATGTTTAGCTTGCGCAGGGGTAGCTTTGCACAGGGATTTGAGGGTGACCTCTCAGCCTGCAGCAGTTTGTGCTCCCCAGGCTTCCAATTCTTTGGTTTTGAAGTGGGGGGGCCGAAGCCTTTTTCATTTTGCCTGTTGAGAGGGAGTCCCCAGTGGAAAGTTTCCAGCCTCAGACAAAGAAGTTAGCTTTGTTTAATCAAGGGCAATAAAACCTACTTCAGTTTGTCTGATGCGCCTTATTTTTGGCATTGGTATTTGGCTTAATTTTCTGATGTTCAATTTCTGTAAGTGCAGAACTTGAGCTGACCAGCAAGCCCTGTACATTGCAGAATTCATACTGCAGAGCTGCTAATTAAAAGGACTTAATTAGTTTTCATAATTTTAAATCATTATGTTTTTCTCTTCTTGTTCCAGAGTTTCTTTTGCCCAAATGACTAATTTAATCAAGCAAGTAGTATTTTTGTTTTTGTTTTTCTCTTGAATGGTTTGTCTTAGCACCAGTTCGGAGCCTCTTGTTCTGCAGCTTCCAAGACTATCCTGCAGGGAGTCTTTATCAAATGCTGTGTCTTTATTGCTGTACAAGTATATATCCTGTTTAACAGTTTTTGGGTTTCTTTTTTTTTTTTTTCTTTTTCAAAGTCCAAGGCTAAGCTCCTCTTTTTAAAGAAAAAGGCTATAAGAAGCCACAAGGCAACTGACTAGAATGACTTAATACCTTTTTACATAGCAGACAGCACAAGAGTGCTCGTTTTGCCAGCAGAACTCTCTCTGATGCTCTGAATACTCATCAGTCGCCTGTGTCTGCCACGCAAGGATGCAAAGATGAGCAGAGGTTTGCTCTGGCGACAGACTGACTGCAAGTGTCTAAATCAATTTTTCTGTCCAGCCATTTCATATGACATAATGAGAAGAGAGTCCAAATCCTGCAGAGTAAGTATTGAGAAATCAATGGAACTCATGTTAAAAACTCACTATTTTTAAAGAACATAGAAGTAATAAACAGCATTATAGGTAGGCCTCATCTCCTCCAAGGAACTTGTCTTAGGCGACAGTTTCCCACTGACACCGAAGGATGTTAATTTGACAGTGCGCTTGCAAATTCTACTTACTACTACCTATCTAGGACAACATGCTATATATTTTATTCTGTTTTAGTTGTGCTAGAAAATGAATGTTTGAGTCTTTTATGCATAGGACTCCTTCCTTGCTTTTGCCTGATGAACACTGCAGAAGATGAAAATAACAAGACTGTTTTGATTTTTTTAATTCTGGAAGGCTGGTTCAGTTTTGGAGCAAGAGCTACTGAGCTACATTCACTTTTACTCTCTTTGGCATTTTTGTCAGAACGTGACTAGCAAACTATAGGCAATTCTGCCTTCTAAAGAGATTGCTCAGACCAGAGGTGCGTCCTGGCTGCACAAAACACGTGTGATCGCACAGGCAACCCAG
Organism: Nothocercus julius; assembly: GCA_013398735.1. Taxonomy (NCBI): domain Eukaryota; kingdom Metazoa; phylum Chordata; class Aves; order Tinamiformes; family Tinamidae; genus Nothocercus; species Nothocercus julius. Next base: position 1,826,601 of record VZSV01000029.1, on the reverse strand, counting down.
GCACAAGCAAATTGAGACATCATATTTGTGCCTGCTCTCGGGAGTGCTTGTTTTAGATATACGAGCATGCAGCTTCTCTGTCTGAGCCTTTAGCCCGGTGCACCTGGCTTTCTCCACTTCGTTTCAGAGCTGGTTTTGCAGCTCCTCCGCCTGCAAGGACCAGCCCTGTGAAGGCATCGCCAGCTGGTTCCTAGGGGCTGGGAACGGTGCTAGGGGCTGGAAACGGTGCATTTGTGCTTTCCCGGGCAGCCAGCAGCCTCAGGCACGGGGCTGTTTGCCCACGCTGTAGCCTCTAACAATGAGAAGGAAAGCGGTGGTTTTGGAGACGGGAAGCATCGCTTTTCCTAGAGGCAGCACTGAAGCCCATGGGGACCAATGCATTCACCCTCTTAAAAAAAAAAAAAAAAAGAAAAAGAAAGAAAAAAGAAAAAGGAACAAATGCAAGCAAGATCAGCTTATTCCAGGGGCTGAGCCACACATACACAGGCACTAGGGAAGGGGCATTTTTGCATGAGAAACACGACCGTGAACCAGGATGCCAAAGCAAGAATCATTAGCAGCACGGTGTCATTGTACATGTGCCCTAAGTCTGCACGAGATGCATTCATCTTTTAAATTTATCTTTTAAATGTCTGAACTCAGACAAGACTACTGCGATTAATTGGTGAGTTAAACACTACCAGATTATAATGCACTGTTAACACCTGCATCTCTGATCTAAACGGATGGCTTTGATATTATTTTTCCTTTTGACAAGTGGGCGATAGCGGATATCCTTTAAGCCTATATTTAATGAAGCCCTCCATAAATCCATCAACACTTGCTAAGGGAAACTACAATAAAGCTCCTGCTGCCATAGGCTGTTATTGAGGGAACATTTGGCATTCCCATAATGAAGTTTCAGAGCAGATACTTTTCACGTTGATTTGAGGAAGTGCAGGTTTGTTATGGGATCTTTTTCTTCCTTGCACAACTGCATGTCACAAATCAACAAAACAGCCCTTCATTACATATCCAAAACAATAACATTGTCAGACAGTTGTTTCTATAGGGTAGCTGTTAAATATAAAAATTAATAGAGAAAAGAGTACTTTTTTTTTCCTAGAAAAAAGCCCTCAAATATTTTCCTTTTGCTAGCTCTTGAAATCATTTTTCTAATTTTTATAAGCTTTCACCATATTGATGGTTATTTTTCTGTTATATACCCTAGGGGTGCAATAAAAGAGTAGCCTTGAACTGAGGATAAATTGGTATTTGTTATTTTATATTTGTAAACTTCACAAAAACATCTGTCTAAAGTTGTTGCTCTATCGGCTAGAAAAGACTGAAGATTTGATAGGGCGAATAGAAAAGCTTTAGATACCTTGAATCAGTCACTTGAATGTGTGATAGGTAATCAAACAGGCTTCATTGAAACAACCACACAAAACCAAAAACAAAAGAACCCAAATCTAGAAACTCTGAAGCAGACCCAGACTTTGCAAGCTCATGTGGCTCTTTGCACAAGGAAGGACTGCAACAGCCTTGAGAGACACAAAGTGCTGATTTTAACAATTTTAACGATTTTCACTGATTTTAACGATCTTTAATATATAAGTGCTTTTCAATATATGAAATAGAACACTGCTGCTCATATAGTGGATTCAAAAGGATACTTTTAATTGTATAGAACATGGCTAGGTGCTGCTAGCTTAGCCTGATTTGTTCTTCATCTCTGTTCAGAGACGCTTTCATATAAACCCTCAGTTATGCTTGGGTTCTGCCTGAGCCCAGTATGAGAAAATACGGCACATGAGACCTCCCAGTTCTCATCTTGAATTAGACATTTTCTGCATGAAGTAACTTAAGCAGAGAAGTTAATGTTTGGGGTGCAAAACACGACAGCGAGAGAGGCTCAAGAGCAGCTCTCAAAGGACAACCTTGCTGCGTTACACCGGTGGCAACATCCAGCGCGTAGATCAGCACAAGAGGCGCTAAAAAGCCTGTTTCCCAATAAATCAACGTTTGTCAGACACCTTCCTGAGTATCAGTGGTATTAACAGAAAACAAAATGTTGTAGAAAACACTCCCCGTCAAAAGCAGCTAGCCCAAAGCGCAGGGAGCGCCGCGGGCAGGCGCGCGGGGCCGCCGACGCCTCTCCCCGCTCTGTGCTGCCTTTCCTGCCCTGCAGCACCAGCGTTTCTAGGTCAGCACGAGCATGGGACAGAGGTAGCTGTGGCCAGCGCAGTGCGACACCCACCCACGTGGGGCCGGGAGCTGTAGGAGCCCTCTGAAAACCAAAGCTGGAGGCGTTCCTGCTTCCACGAGTATTGCAAAGACAGCAGCGAGCAGAGCAGGGAAACATCCCAGCAGCTGACGCCCCGTTTGAGCTCACGTTTACCACTTGAAGTAAAGCTCTCCCATAGCACATGCTAGTAAATATGCTGCTTTCACAGAGCAGCAGCTGCTATGCAGGTGCAGGAGCAGCAACACCAGGACCAGGGCAGCGCTTTAGGCCAGAAGAGAGGCCGATGAGCCACAACAGTACACGTGCAATGCTCAGGTCTCCTCTCACACCAGCTAACTCTATTAGCTTCAGTAAGCTCACTCCTTATTTCCATCAGCGTAGAAAAGAAGAGCATCAGCTGTCTTTTTTAGCTGTTAAAATTCAAGGTGGTTTCTACCTCGCTCAGTTACCAGGGCAGTCAGTTCCAGCACTGGGGTGTGCAGCCCGTAACTGCACTGAGTGGGTAATTCCCAGCGCTCCCGCCTTCGGGAATGCAGTTGCTCTCTTGGCTCCTTGCAGCAGAAATATCCAGGTAGCACCGGCTGCTTCTCGCTCCAGTGGTGGACATGAGAGAGGTCCTACCTGCTCTTCACATTTCAGGGTAAGACCCACCCTTTGTTCCAAGCACGAGACTCAGTGCAGCGCTCCAGCCTGGAGCTGATCTGTCCCTGTGCTGCAAGACAGCGTGACCTGGAGAACAAATGCTCACAGCAATCCAGTGCCAAGGCCTGCACTGGTCCACTTCCACCAAGCCATGCCCAAGGAGCAGCCGTGCTCTGCCTCTGCACCACGTGGCTGCAGTTCTCTGAGCAGCAAGGTACGGGGCAGCTGGTCACTAGGAGACCAGAAGAGTTGGCCAACATGCCAAGCAGGACACTTTGATTAAGTATTCTGAGCACCTGTACTTTTAATGAACTCCTCCTGCCCCTTCCCTTAATTTCCTACCTGTTGACTAGCACACTCAAAGGGCACAGAGATCCAGATATGTATTTATATCTTATTAACTCTTATAAAACAAACATGGGACCAGGGGCCCCATGATCAAGCATTGCCTCTCCATGCTGCAGGAGGACATTAGCAGCAGACAAAAGTTTTGCACTGTTTTATTCCAGCATCACTTCCAACAGCAAAACAGAGGCAGTAGTTCAGGTTGCAGGTAAGTGTCAGAACTTGAACTCTGTTCTTTGCTACATCAGGGTTGATGTTCAGAGCTCAGTTTTCCTTTTGCTCTTTAAGACAAAGGGAGTCTTCTGGCTTCCTGTGCAACTGGCATCACTGAGCACAGGCAATGGGATGACTTGGTGTTCCCATTCCTGCCAAGGGTGAGCACAGTATTTAGCTATTGCACTCACTGCTGCTGTTCTGCTTTAGCATGGGGAATCAACATTCCTGACAACTAGGAGCCTCTGCAGCAAGCCCCAACTATTCCCGAGAAATAGATCTCGTGGAGACTCCTCCACTGTTACCTAGAATCTATTGCTTGAGTAAACACAAAAAACATAACTCTCTACCACAGACTTAAAAAAAGTCCTTGCACAGAGAGCAAATGCTGCATACCCAACTTACCCTTCAGAAAATAAATGCTGTGCCAGAAAAAGTTAGGCATTGAGTGTGGAAAAAAGCCATCCCAAAATTTATTCTCAAAATTTCAACAAAAACGCATCAGTAGATACTCAAAACTACAGAGTTCTTAAAAGTCATACATTCACAACGCAGAAACTTGACAATTGGGATGCCTTTGCATGTTCTATGTAACAATATCCATTTTACAGTGTAAACAGGTACTGGTATGTTCTTACTTACAAGTCCAGCAGGAAAGGCACAACTCGGCATACAGAGATCATAAGCAAGAATCAGGTGCAACAACATTACACAAACTTGGTAATATGCAGTTTTATGCAGGGCCTTCCACAACTGAGACTGGACTTGAAGATTTCCTGCAGCCAAAAATTAGACGTCTTTCCATCATTCAGTCCTTTCACACCAAACGCTCAGTTTCCAATCTAGTTCAGATTCCATTACACATACAGTTCCAGCAGACGTTAGAGGAATAGTGAAAGGTTAAGTCCAGTAAGTCTTCAGGTGCTTCCACTAATACATCAGGATTTGGTTTCACATAGTGCATGGAAGCATCTGCTTGAATCTCAGTTCATTACAGTGGTCATTAATAGAAAAATAGACACTACATCTACAAAAGGAAAAAAATGAGGTAGATAACTTAGAATCCAGATGACTATCCCAGCAACCTTCATACAATACGCATGGATCATTAATTACCATTTTGGCAGAATGCAATTCACAGACCACCACGAAACTTAATGACCAGAATAGGAATGCCATCCAAAAACCCACAAAGCATTTAACCTAAGCATGAATACTTCATATTTAAATACAGGTTTACACAGAATGATCTTCTATATTACCCAAACAAAAATAAAAAATAAAAAGAAAAGTCTCTTGCTAAGGAAACCAGTTCCCATGCCTACTTGCAACAGTCACCTGAGATTCCTTGCAGAGCTTTTAGACCTGACTTCCCAAGGCAAGTCTTCCCTTTCAAAAGATGAGGAAAAAAAAAAAAAAAAAAAAAAAAGTATATACATACCCACCCATGCTTGTTTGGGGCTCTTGGTATTGAAATAAAACATCTAGGAAAAACTGCACATCTTTGGAAGTAGGAGTTTTGGCACTATACTTGAAGGACTGTCCTAGTAGTAGTATTAAATAAGCAGCAGTCAACAATACAGAGAATCCGTTCCTTAGGAGCAGTAATTAAAGAAAAACAGCAACTTTCTCTTCATAGAACTTTTGAGGCAAAAAGGAACTTATATATATAAAAAAAATGTTTTTTTTTTGTAGTTTTTATAGCCATTATAGTAAAAAGTACATTCAGAAACCACACAGAGCCAAAAACCAAAACAGAAAGACTACTTCTAAAAGGGTGGTAGACATTCTAGGATATTTACCCGCATTAATAGTTTTCATTCACCATCAGTAAATATAAGCTTTTCCATTAACAGTAGGTTGTGTCCACTCGGTTCAAACCCCCAGTATTTCACTCAAAGAGGTAAATATTCTAAACTTTGGAATTTCAAGTTGTAGAAACTTCAGTAAGGCTGTACAACATTAAAGTCACACGTAATAACTACTTTGCAAGACCCGCATCTTTCCAAATAGAAGGAACTCCTATTCTTTATTATTTACTATTTGCAAAGCAATATCATGATTGTACTCTGGGCAACTCTTACAAAGACAACCATAAAATCATTTGCACGTCAATAGGAAAATAGGAGGCTGAAGTGGAATCTCTTAAAAATATATGTTTGTGGATATATATATTTGTTCTTTCTGTATGTCAACTTCACTAGAGTTTTTTAACTAACAGCAATTTTGTTCTCCTCCATGAAGTGAGGGAACTGGTGTTTTGGCACATTGTCTGCAGCAGCACCACTGGCTTTCTCCATATCAGAACCACTCCCAGACTGGGTCCCATCTATCTTGGAGACCGTAGCAGTATTTATTGTCGAACCACCCCCAATGGTGACTGGCAGGGTAGGTAAACCACCACTCTGTATCACCGAGATCTCATTAGTCTTCATTGCTATGCCATTGCTGAGTACCGCTGCATACTGATTCCATACTGTGGGGTCAATGCTCACCGAAGGAGGCATTATATCCTTTGGAAACATTTCAGATACCTTCTTGGGATCATTGCCCAGCAGAGCCATGGGGTTATCAATTGAGAGCCTTCTTCCTCGCCTGGCAGAGTTATTCCACATGTGAGTTCCTACATGGACCTTTCAGGGAGGGAGGAAAGAGAATCATTAATACTTCAGTTTTTATGGTACACCCACACTCCACCTTGCTTAAAGCCAAGTTGCTCAAGAGAAGGCATGTGTGCCCAATTTGCATCCAGACAAATAATTAATTGAGCTAGCTAGTTCTTGCCTCACTTTGTTCTCTTCCTTGAATTTGTAGGACACAGCCATTCTGCAGCTGTACCTAACCATGGCTCTTTAGATGTCACTGCCAAAGTGCTTGTAGGATAGGTATTTTACATTTAAGGGTAAGTGAAATTGGCTGGGTTTCCTCCTCCACCAAAGCTACGTTATTTCTTGTGAACAGATCGCACTGACAAATGCTAGTAGGTGGAAAATGTAAAACAACAAGGATTTGGAAGAGATGTTACACCTAAGCCAAGGTCTTCCACACTGCAAACACACTGCTAGCGCTTCCAGCAAATGATTGCTCACAAGACAGTTAAGTATTTTTTCCTCTCCATCAGCATTTACACAGAGAGCAGAGAGCCTGAATAGCTTCTCGTGGGAAGTGAAGTCACCGTGAGGAACCTTTGATTCTCTTACAGAGCAAGTGGATTAACCTGACAATACAGCTAGACTTGCAGCATTTGTCTAGCAAATGCTTAGGCCCACGTGCTCAAGAACTTTGTGCCATCTCAGGAATATCTTCTTTCAGTTTTATCCCTCCTTTTCCCCCCACACGCTGTTTGAAACAATGAAGTGCACATATTCTGTTAAACACCATTTTCTAGCATTTAATATTTGAATGTATACCAAATAACATCACCAAATGCAAATGAAAGTGAAGCAGTCGGCTTGATAAGGGCTAAAACATGCCCTACCATCCAGGAATGAGGAGAGGAAAAAAAAAAAAAAAAGAAAAATCCGATTGGGGTAAGGCACAGTTGTGATCTCAATAAACCATTCAGCCAGGAAGTTGCATGAAGAAACTCGGGAAAGAGACAGAAGTCAAAGATACCCACTCAGAAACTGTTAAGTCCAAGTTGTCCCTAAAGACCAGACAGATAAGTCTCCCTCTCTAGCATGGCTTTCCTTGACAAACGAAATCACAGCTTAAAACGGGCAGCAGTTTACCTTCAGGTTTCCTTTAGTTGTGAAGGCCCTCCCGCAGATGGTGCAGGCAAAGGGCTTTTCACCCGTGTGGGTCCGCTCGTGGATCTGCAGGGCGCTCGCGGAGGAGAAGTTCTTCCCACACGTAGTGCAGATGTGCTGCTTGGCCGGGCGGCAGAACTTCGGTCGCGGCACGAGGAGCGGGGCAACCCCGGGCGAGAGCGCCGGCGGGCCGATGAAATGGCTAGTGCTAATGGGACGCTCGCTGGGCAGTTCCATTTTTATGAGGGCTGGTGGGGCTCTAACGAAAGCAGCTGGAATACTATTTCGACCTGGAAAGACAGTGAAGATGATGTTTATCCCGCTTTCTTCTGCTTCCAAGCTTTAACCTGACCCAAGAGAACCAGCCCTGCCTTTGTAGCAGCACAAGCCTGAACAACATCCTCGCAAAGCCCTCGCTTAGTGCCACGTAGCAGGACTGCCAGAAGCTTGCAGGCAGGCTGAGAAAGCAATCAGCCCATCCCTGTTGTTGTTTGTGAAATTAGGCATTAAGACTACTCATTTTTGACTCAAATTAGATCAAATTTAGCACTGAGGCTGATATTGATCTAAAAAGCTCAGAACTCCTACAAAACATTCCTGAGCTTCAGTTCCATATTCTCAGGTTAAACAGTTTTCCACGAAATGCAAACCTAGAGCAGCTTGCTTTAGGGAACTATAGAGAGCTGCTTGGTGAGTCTAAGTATGCAGCCTCTGCTTATTTTAATGATCTCTATGCTCTCTTGCAGAGCAAGACATCACTTCATCTTTAAATTTCATTTAATTTTGAGCCTGATTTTACAGTAAGAGAAGTGAAAACCACCCCACCAGCTTCCCACAGCACAGTCCCTTCTCCCACAGGGAAGGAAAAGGAGGAGCAATCTGACATAATTCTGGACTCCTGTTGGATCTTTTTGGAAAGTGATTCCGCGCTACCAACACTACCCACCACACTACTGACAGCATTTCAAATAACTCACCATACTCTCCATTGGCAAAGTGTAACCCAGGCTCCTCTTTAATGACCTTTCGACCAATATTGCCGTACGTTAAATCCAAAGCACCAACACCTTCCATTTCTGTAGACATGGTCTCGGGACCCTCCGCTTTATTTCCCACACCCGCATCTTCTTGGTTGTTGAAGCTTGGTGACTTGGACCTCACGCTCTCAGCCTGGCTGGTGGCTGGGGACAGGGCTTGGAGCGATGCGGACTCGGAGGCAGCAGGACTCCTGCCATTCTGATAATCTGGATCTCCCACCACCGAGGAAGAATCATTTGTCATGCCGTCGCTTTCTGCGGAGCCATTGTCACTAGACTTCAAGCTGCTTTGCCTCTGCAAGTTCAAGGCGGAGTTTACGATTTTCATTTGATTCTCCAGTGCGGTGATCCCAGAGAAACCAGCTGTCGCGGCTGGGGAATCGGACTGTGCATCATACGGAGTAGGCGGCTTTGAAGAATTCCTTGGGCCATCCTGCGAGTCCAGATCCTCTTCCATCTCTATACTCTCCACATTCTCATCTGGACGATTGACGTCTCCGTTCTTCTCGGCCACGGCAGGATCCACATCAGCGCTGTCACAAGCATTTTCTGGCATCGGTGTGTTGGGTATTTGTCCCCCCATATGCATGCGGATATGCTGCTGCAACACAACGGCGTTTGTAAACTTCTTCTGGCAAATAGGACATGAATGCTGCATCTTCAAAGGGGTATTAGCCCGATGGACACCATAATGGGTTTTAAGGTTCCCTTTAGTGGAGAAGGCACGGCCGCAGATTTTACATTTGAAGGGCCTCTCTCCGGTGTGAGTGCGATAATGCATCTTGAGCGAACTCTGGCAGCTCAGCACCCTGTGACAGATCAGGCACTCATTGGGGTCAGCAGTGGATTTATCAATGTTTTCAACCAGCTGCTGAAGTTTCGATGTCTCCGAGCCCTGCTCGCTGGACCCGCTTACATGGAAGATGCTCACGCCGCAGGTCGCTTGAGGCGAACTCAAGCTCTGCTCCGTGCCCGATTCATGACCGACTGCCCCCGACGAAGAGGAGCCACCTTCGCTTTCTGGAGAAGGCCTTGATGGCAGGTCACTTGAGAACGTGCCAGGGATGGACTCCTTGATGCCTGCTAGACCGGAGACAGCCTGAGGTGCGCTGGCAGCCACAGAGGTAGGCAGGGTTGTGAGGAGAGGTTTGCTATCCACAATTAGGTTAGACTCATCCAGTGGTACCGACATCCCATAGGGGATTCCACTGCTGGTGGGAACATTGTCCAGGTGCTCAGGAACTGGATAAGGATTCATCTTTATGTGCGGGTATTTGTCTTTGTGACGCTGAAAATGCACTTTAAGGTTTCCTTTGGTCGTGAAGCGGTTACCGCAAATGTTACACTTGTAGGGTCTCTCACCGGTGTGGGAGCGGAGATGGATCTGCAGGGCGCTGTCATTGCCGAAGACTTTGCCGCAGAATTTACACTTGTGTTTGAAGAAAGGCTCTTCGGCAGCATTCGGTTTGCTTTCAGACACGCTAATGTTGGGGGGTTTTCCTTTCCCCTTCTTTGAGGAATCTATTACTGAAGAAACAGCCGAAAGCGGGTTTTGGAAGATGACCGAGTTGGAGGCCTGAGGTAGCAAAGGATTCGGGAACCGAGAAATGGAACCCGGGAGGCTTCTGCTTGCCTCCGGCTTCAAGGAGAAGGAGGAGGAAAGGCCGGCAGCCAGCGAGCTGGCAGCCGCAACGCCAGTGTTCGAATGAGGTAGTTTTCCTTGCTTCAAGGATTCCAGGGATAGGCTCTGGCTCCCGGCTTTCTGTCCGATCAAGGCAACAGCAGCGGAGAGCTGCTGGGACATGTGGGCACCCAGCGCTTTGAGCGGGTCAGCAGCGGCCGCTATGGATGGGTGCAGGGCATGGGGAGCCATCATGGCGATCTGAATGCGGATCTGCTCCGTCAGCTGGATCTGTTGGAGCTGCTGCTGCTGCAAGCACACGAGCTGCTCCAGGATCATGGGAATAGCATTAAAACTGGCCGCTGAGGAGGAGATGGCATCGGAGGTACGTTGGTTCACAGCCACTTTAGTGCCACGTATCGTCTGCAAAGTCACGTTAGTGTTGGGTACTTTGGATTTTGGTAGATAGCTCAGCCCAGGAGCAGCAGGTGTAACAGGGGGCTCTATTTTAAGATACATTCCTCCCACTGATTCCGCATCAATTTTTCCTTCTCTCTTTTCCATAGAGCCAGGGCAGCTCTTTGCCTGAACATCCTTGCGGGCCCTGCTATCCAGTCGATCACTTGAGAAGCTCCCTAGAGAGGCTTCAGAGAAGCTTTCAGGGGGTACTGTTCCCTCACTGTCATTCATGATTAGGACAGGTGGATTTTTAGTGCAATTTTTCTTATGTTCAAGAAATTCAGAGAGATCGAAGAATTCTGCACAGCATTTCTCACAGATTTTGGTTTCTTCTGTTCGGCACCTTTTGGAACTCATTTCACCATCTCCGTCACCTGGGACGCCTTGTGGACTCCCTTAAAGACAAAAGGAAGTCACATTAATTACTAAATTTTCACTATTTTTTTTTTCTCATTTTTAAGATCATTGAATTCACCAGAATATCAAGCTATAGGTACAAGAAACTGGAATCAAGTTCACATGTAGATCTCGAGTTCTAGCCTTTGGTTTTCTACCAGTTCAGTGGCAGCCCCAAGGAAGCCTGCATCCCCATCCTCTTTTCCATAAAAAACAGTACGAAAGGAATCACACAAGACCCAAGAGAAAGAGAAGGTCACTGCAAGTCCCTTTACATAGGTAAAAATGGGTCAGCGCAGTTAAGTCTGTCAGTCCTTGCAAATGGCTTAAAAGGAACACCACCCAAAGCAAAACAAAAGGCATCTAATATATAAAGCAAAACATCACAAGCTTAATTTGCATTTTTAATTAATGTGTAATTTAGTTACTAGTGTCTCAGTAATTCACACAACACAAACACAAGAACTTTAGAGTAGTTTTAATTCAATGCCGACATATGAAGCAGCATCCCTCCCTCCCTCGGGGAGGTAATTACTACTGAAGAAAGCAAAAGTCCAACCCTAGCTTTGAAAATACTCAAAATAAATCTACGTAAAAATATAGCCTTTAAAAAGTCACAATAGAAAAGTCACTGATTTACAAAATCCCCATAAAGGTTTGCATCTGTGAGTCTGATGCTTAAAAGAGGCAACTAATACGCCCTCCTTGCTGCATTCACAGGCAGTAACTAACCCCAAACCATCCTAGAGCAGGTACCGCATTTAGCTGTGCTTGTGATTAGTCTGCCCTTTAAAGGGAAGGCATAGGAAAGTCTGCCAGCCCGCTCCTGCCTCCCCAGTGCCCACGGATCACACGCGTGCCAACAGCAAAATAAAATTCACAGAAATATTAGTACCGGCACCGAGGTTACAAGAAACTAAATGCAAACAGGATGTTTCTGCCCAGTCCAGCCTTCCCCAGACAGAAACCCACCAGCCCCCATGGCTCAGGCGGGCAAGCGTGCTGGGCAGGAGCATTTGAGAGCTAAAACCTGAAGCCGTACAACCACGGGGATGGGGACGGCAGCAGGTACAGTGGTCCACAGCAGGGAAGCATCCCCTAACTCACCGTTGGCACGCAGCAGACCCCAGCAACTCGCAAGCAGGTGGTGCGAGACCCCTTAGGTTGATGTCTTGCGCCTCCACTGACGCACCTTGGGCTTTAGCTCCAATTTCACATTACTAACCCAACACGATCTTCAAAAACAGAGCCAAACACAGCGCAAACACAACAGCTTCTGCGGCTTTCGTTTCAAAGGTGTAACAACCACACATCTGATACCCGTGTATATCCTGTACATGGCAGGGCGGGGGGCAAGCATGTCCAGGCTGCAACCCAGGCACGTTCGCTCACTCGTGTGGGCCAACGTGAACAGCTCTGTGGGGGAGGATATTGTGAACCCTGACATTTGCAAGGGAATTACAAACATACAGTCAGAAAAATCAAGCTTCTCATATTTTGAGTGATGGAAAGTGCACATAAGTCTCTTTATCCCTCAAAAAAAGGAAGAATAATTTTAAAAAATCCAAGTACCAGAGACCTGTTGCACTAAAGCCTTCAGAGGAATAAATCCAGATCCCCAAAATGCAATTCTGTTAATAAGGGTTACTAATTAAAATCTTGAAGAGCAGGAGAAAGCTGTTTCAACACAACTATGGAAAAAAAATGGTCGAATCTGTCATATCTAATCAGCCCCGCTGGCAGAGTAACTTTCTTTGTCTCTTCTCCTTTAACCTAAATAACTTTCATAAATGAAACAAATGAGGACAGAGATTTTCCATACATTTGCCAACCTAAAAATTATTAAACTGATACTACCTGAAGCTGATGTAATTCTACAGGAAAACACACAAGGAAATCAGTTTGGCCAGTTTCGTAAGTATAAGAGCACTGATTCAAAGTCGATCAATAAATAGGGTCACCTGGGGTGAGGAGCAGCTGTTTTTAAACTGCCACCTTTGAAGCTGGAGGTGTCTGAGCAGACACAGCCGAAGGTGCTGCATGTCGGAAACGAAGCAGCTCTCCTAACGATGCCACAGCGATGAGAGGGTTTTTCATAAGCTCTTTCATGACAACTGTTCTCATCCAACAGGAACATTACAGAACTGCAGGTTAGGACAACACAGCCTTTTCGCTACCAAATTCTACAGTATTTGGTACTTTAGCCATCCAGCCTCCCAATTCCCTCTGTACAGTCTCCTGACACTGCAAAATAACCTTAGGTTCAAGTTTAGAAAGCACAAAGGCACTCTGCTGCGAGCGCCCACATTTCACAGCACAGCTCGGACCCCTCGGCTTCAAGGCGAACAGAAACGCCTCCCCGAGCAGACTGCTGCCAACCACAAGGAGATACCCCATTAACTACGCGCAGATGCGTCCTCAAACTTACTACCTTAGAGTGAAAGATGCTCCCTGTCCCTTTATGTCACAGAACCTTCTCGGGTGTTTATACCAATGTAAGACCACACTGTAAAGTTCCAGTGTGTAAAGTTCCCTTTCACACACGCCACCACAGTGCCTGCTCCTGGTTTCCATAATGTAAGAGAAATGCATATATTTTCCAGCCCTAGGCATCAGTTGCCACCTTAGAGAAAAAAACTGCAGCTAACCAAGCACAGGCACATCAGGTTCGGGCAGGCAGGCGAGCCCTGCCACTGTCACACACTTTGGTTTCCGGCTCCCCTGTTTAACAGTAAAGCATTGGTTCAGGATCCTTCATAAATTCAATTTCCAGCTTGTGCTGCCCTGCTCACGCTGCAGGACAGGCAGGGTGAAGTTGGGCTTCCTTTCCACCTTAGTGAAGAAAGAATGAGAGCTTCCCCCCTGCCCCACGCTCAGAAGGGGTGAGATGCAGCCTGAGATGCAGATGGCAAGAGCAGGATGCTCAAATACTGTGTTGTGGTTGGAATAACAAAGGAACAATTTACTGTTTCTTAAAAAAAAATGAGGAAAAAAAAAAGCTTCTTTGAAGCTCTTCATCTTTGTTTCTAGCTACATCCTCTCCCAAGTCTTGAAGGGGCACCCAGTGACTGCAATCAGAGCACCTCATTTACCAAAAACAACTGCGCAGCGTGGGGGAGGGCAGCGCTTATCAGTGACATGTATTTAACGGTCTTAAAACATGGGCTTGCTTCTCTGCAAAAAGAACTGCCTGTGCATGTGCCTCCCTCTGCAGCTAGCTCTGTCCAAATACTGCAGGAGTATTTGCTGAGGAGCACGAGGGTCTCCAACAATTGCCAGTGCACTTGGGTTAACTCACTCCAAAGCTTCCCAGGGATAGACCTTCTACTGATTTTTCTTTTTTTTAAAGTCTCCCCACCCCCGAATTTCAGGAATGTTATCTCTCAGCATCTAGTTATCCAATAAGTTAGAAGAATGCAGTAAACCCAGCAGGGGGGGTAGATTGAATCACCGGCAAATGGATGGAAAAAATCCACTATTGTGTAGGATAAGGCGGCCATCGACAAGGAGGGCTGATAAAGTCCACAGGGCTTGAATTAATTTTTGGAGGGAATCATTAGGCAAGGAGGAAAATAAGTCATCTAGTGTGATTTGACTTCAGAAAGGGTGCTGCTAGTGTACCACTCACCTGAGCAATTAATGGCCTGATTTTTTTTTCAGTTGTGATAAAATTTTATTTCACTTGAATTAGGAAGAACTGCTTAGAGCTCGACTTATATTTTTTTTTTCTTTAGAAAAAAAATATATTACTTTTGGTGAGGTTACTTCCCCCTGCTCCCCACCCCAACTAGGTTTTATCAACTTTAACAGTACTTTAGCATAAGCAAGTTTATGCTTATGTCAAATAAGCAAATAAGCTAAAATCAACTTATGAAGGTTAAATAAATATCTGTCCCTAAATGTAAAAAAAAACTCTGCCACAAGCTCCCCAATCTTCAAGACATTTTTCTTCTTGCTACTCTCATCTGGAAAAGAAAAGGGGAAAAAAAAAAA
>VZSV01000029.1:1792632-1803953 GCA_013398735.1 Nothocercus julius | reverse complement strand
CTCCCTCCCTGCTGGCAATTTCAGTTGAATGTGACCAAAACCAGGCAGTGGTTTCGAAGACCTTGCGAAGGTTCCTGCAGGTTGCATGGCCCTTGGCACCTTGGTAGGGAAGAAGGGTCCCGATCAACATCCTCGTTGAAGGAAAGCAGTAAAGTTCAAACCCTCTCTATGTACAACACAGCAGCTCCCCAGGCAGGGCAGGTGCATGGCTGGTGCCACTGTCTTGTGACAGGTGTCACCAGCCACTGTCAGCCCATACATGTGTTGGCACTGGCTGCCCAAACGCGTTAGGGATGTTGGACTGAGCAGGCAAAATCCCAAGGGGTGGGATAATGATGTAACATTAGTCTTTAGAAACAGGCTCTTTTAGCTCACTACTTTGGGAACAGATTGCTTGTTGACCTATTTGTACTTGTAGTAGTACCACAACAGTTATATAGGCACCATATACAATCTAATCACTTTCTCCACAGGAATTGTTAGTACTAATAAAACTACCCTCACTAGAGGCATGGCCCTATGTTTTATAACAAATACATATATATAATATTTATATTTACCTAGCAACATAATTAAAGAGGTACCACTTTGTACATCTAAGCTTTAGTTTAAACAAATGTTGAAGCTCTCCTGAAATTGCTTCTGATTTCTCTGTCACAAGGCTAAAATCTTTAGGGTAGGATTTTCAAAAGAGCATCAAAGGGACTTGGACATCTCATTCTATTGGACTCAGTCTTAAATATTCAAGATGCTAAACAATAAGTAAAACACTAATGAGAGCTTCTACGAGGTGTTAGTAGAACTTCATATTTTCTTCACATCACTAAACAAATGCAGTGTCCATGTTACACCATCACAGACCTGCTATTAATAACTAGTTGTTTAATGTGAAAAGCTGTTTATCTTGCAAGCTCTCCGATCAGGGCAAGCCCTGTTGCCTTAGGAGATGGGCATCTCCTAAGATGGAGCATCACCCTATTGCTCCATTCCTGGTGTCCGGTCCGTTTCTAGTCCCTGGGAAGAAGTCGCATAATTTTGCGGTTACGTTGCAGGAATGATATTTGGAGGCTGATGGATGGAGGCGGAAGATTTGAGGTAGCGTGATCAGCTCACCTCCCTCGCAGCGTGGGAAGGCAAGGGACAAAAGTGAGGGTTTAAGGAGTAGAAATGAGTTTAAGTGTGTCGTTGGCCTCC
The DNA here is from genome assembly GCA_013398735.1 of Nothocercus julius. Taxonomy (NCBI): domain Eukaryota; kingdom Metazoa; phylum Chordata; class Aves; order Tinamiformes; family Tinamidae; genus Nothocercus; species Nothocercus julius. The sequence continues at coordinate 1,802,759 of VZSV01000029.1, read as the reverse complement.
CTCTTCACCTTGTAAACTCATTTTCCTGTGCTCAGCTTGACAGTGCTGCCAATTCTAAGACATTTTATAAATCCTGCAGAACCGCCTTCGTAACGACACTGCTAATGCAACTAATGGACCATTCAGTCCCATGGGTTCTACGCTGTTACATCAAAGATGCATTTTACCAAAGATGCGTCTGATCAAAGATGCAGAAAACAACTTAATTTGAAACCTTAGATCTCCCAAGCAAGGTAACGAGTAACATAGGAATTGTAACTTTTTTGGGGGGAGGGAGAAAAAAAAAAAAATACACCCTCACCCTGGCTCTGCAGCCAGGAGGAATGAGAGGCATGTGGGCTAGGCAGGTAAACAAACAAATCTGTGGCTGTTTGTCAAAATGCCCAGGCGCTTGATCTAGGCGAGGGTAAACACGAGCAGCTCCATCGCTCACAGCATGAAGATTCTTCCCGTGTAATATCTTGTATAATGCTGAGGGTGATCTAGCTTTTCCACAAAACCCAAACCAAAGTTTTTAGGAATGGATTACATGCATGTTAAGTGAGTAATGTCCCTCACATGATATTTATCCATTTTCAAACACTTCTTAATAACAGCAAGATGAGAGGTAGATGGTAACTTGTCACTGTGGGACTGTCTTCCTTGAATTTCATGACCCCATGGTACACGGAAGATAGGAAGGGAAATCCTGTGAGATCTGGTGCTTCCAGACAGGGTACACTTTTCCGTTTTTTTTTTGTAAGCACTAAACTGTTTTGGAGCCTTTGGAGGTGTCTAATTATTGCCCCTTCTCTGGGGGGGATATAGGCCCAGCAGAAGAGCTCAGGACTAAGGGCTGTCACCAGTGCCTAGGAGCTGCCTCCTGCCCCTCAGTGACTTGCCTGGTCCCCTATGGCTGGGTCCTCACGTAGCGGATCTTGGACGGCGGGTTTTGATTGTAAGGGTTAATTCTGCAGTGGACACCAGGCCATAGCTGGATGCGGTTATGAAATACTTCACAATGCTAGATACAATTTAGAAGGTAACAAATTAGGACAACCTCCTCCCATGTCCTTATCATCCTAGATAACCATGATTGAATTGCGTGTGCTATTGCTTCATAGTCAGTTCCTCAATACATCCTTCCACCGTGTTATCCGAAAAAGCAGCTTATTGCACTTCACGAGCGGCAAATGAAACACGTTGCCTGTCATAGCAAAGGACTGAACTTGCTTTCAAGAACCTCTTCCCTGGTCTGTGCTCCTGAGAGCCGCAAAGAAAAGAGGCTGTCTGTGTCCCAGTCTGTGCAGAAGAACCTTGAACGCAGAGCTCTGAATGCAGAGACTGGCACTCTTTGATTTAAATGCATAGCTCCAGTTTTGGTAGTATTTCCAGTACCACTCATGTAAACAAATAGTTAAAGGGATTTTACATGTCCGGCTTTTCATACAGATGTTGAGGTGCCACACCAGTAAACTGAGAGTCCACTGCAATTAGGATCACATATTTGATAATATTCAGTATCCCTACTTATTATGTAAAACAAACTAAAGTTTTACATGGGAATTTATTTACAAAGAAACATTAATTTGTCATTATAATGAGATAAATCCCAGTTTAGCTGCTGTATAGCCATGCAGTAATACTATGATAATTAATAGAATTCATATACTTTTATAAACATGTCTTTAGTCAGAGCAGAAGACTCAGTTTGAACTGTGGTAAATGGCATTTTCTGCAAGGTGTTTCTTCTGCAAAATGCTGCTTTTAGCAAAGGACATTATTGCTACTTAGTTTTCTCCTCAAACAACGGGAATACCTTTTGGTGTCAGTCCGGATACAGTTGTCTCCTGACACGGATCAAACAGGCTTCAGTCTTCATCAAGAGAGTTTAGGTGCAACCAATAAAACTGGGAAAAAAAGACACCTGGAACAAGTGAATGAATACACTGGAAACCAGCAAAATTGGGACAGAACTAATTAAATTCAATCACTGTCCCTGAGTCTGATTAAACCTGATGGGCATTCTTGCTGTTTTGCCAACCAAGGTCACTCCAGCCTCCCAGTTTGGGGATAAATAGTAATAATAATAGTAATAATAATAACAACAATAACAACAAAAATATTTTCCGCTCTGAATCTCAGCTATTTAATTGCAGCCCTGTTCACACTGTCTGATCAGGCTGCCGTCCGCCTTGCTTTCTGAAACACCCGGTAACTGGCTAGAGCGAACCGTTTCTCCGCGTGTGGAGCAACTGTGCTCAGCGACGTGTTGGCCGTTTTGCAGCCCGATGGGCGAGAGGCGCCGGCGCCGCCGTCAGCCTCCGCGCGCCGCGCACCCAGCGCCTGCACCTCTTCGCTGCTGGGTATCCCCGTGCGCCTGCACATCCATCCGCTCTCCCTGCCTCATGCTCTCCGGGCAAGCGGCATGGAGCAGCCCAGGGCAGAAAACAACAGGATAAGGCTAAAATAATCTTTGCATCCGGCTCAGTCCAATAATACTTATTAGGGCCCTTCAGCTTAGCAGCTTGTCAGAGCTAACTACGAGGAGAGCCCATGCAATGTTTGAAAACCGAGTGAAACCGGCCCCTCACAAGCCGCTTTTCAGCATCTCCTGCTTTGCAGCTCCTTGTGGCTATAACCTGGTTATCCCTGATTACAAGTGTTCTTCAACAGCTTGAATTTAATTTAGGTATGTTAGCTAAGGTGCAGTCTACTCCACAGACTGTAACTAGATTAAGGGACAGATCGGCTATAATTGGAGGCCCTGATTGAATTAGATTGGGATTACAAATATAATTGGATACTACCCTATTTGAGACACTTCAAAGGAAATATACCTTCAGAGCATGAAAGCTCAAAAATCAACAGACCTTTTGGAAAACCTTGATCGGTTTCCGGTGTGGATGTAGCGGGTCCTGTATCATTCCAGTGCCCTTTGCAGAAATATGTTACTTAAAAAGCAATTGCATAGGTGGAAACTGTAATGCAGGCTCTTGGACATGTGTTCCTAGATCCAAGAGAACATAACCCTGCAGATTCATAACCTTGCTAGTGACACTGCCAGATTAGGTTAAAACTGTGCCTGGAAGGCACTTTAAAACCCAGTAACAAGTCCTAAGTATAGACTAACAGGCCACAGGTTTTATTGGAAGACATAAGCTCTGGAGCCGCAGTTTAAGCAAAGAATTCCTTTTGCTGACATGGCTTTTGTAGACATTTACATCTGAAAAGAGCAGTTGGCTGAACAATGGTGGCAGCCCTGGTTCAGTGCTTGACACCTTGCAGCATGTAGAGGACAAAGCCTTGAAAACATTTTTTTTTTTTTATATGATATCTTTTCTTATTTGTGGCCTTTAGTCTTTGCTGTACTGTGAGCCTCGAGCCACCAGAGACCTGGTTAAGTAGGTCACACCATAAACAGGCTTATCCGAATAAAAGCAGGCTCATAATTTAAGCAGGAAGAAGGTGGAGAATACATTTTGTGGATGAAAATTGGAAATCTAGCAGTCTCTTAACCAGACATTAAGGAGAAGAGAAATGGAAAAAAAAAAAAAAAGAGAGAAATCAGCCTTCAAAAATACTTAATCCTGCTTCAATGTAAGTTTCCAACATTGTTCAGCGATGACTATAGTGCTCCGTTCTGGTCCAGGTATGAAATGACTTTAGGTCTTTTGGGCATCTTCCTTTCATTCAATCTCCTTATCCAGAATCTTCAAGAGGTGCTTAATATTGAAGCTTATATTGGGGAAAATAAATAAATAATAATAAAGCTATTCTCACGCAGGAATCTCTCCCTGTCTCAGGGAAAGATATGAAATTTGGGTTGCTCCCAAGTTTGCTCCTCTCCTGCTCCACATGCACAGGAGTCTCCAAAGTGGCCTCAGCAAATCTATAATGTGCTGAGCCAACTCCTGCAGTTCTCCACTCTGCTTCATGCCGCAGAAAACACGGCAGCCCCTGTTGTCCGTTTTAGGGCTCTCTATTAGATAATCTCAGGGAGGATGACAAATACATTCAAGAACTTCCATGCCCCCAAATGAGACCTTTAACCACGGTCACAACAACAAAAAAAGATAGCGGACTTTTGGGCTTCTTTGTGAAACAGCATCACACATCTAGGAGAGTTTTTATTTATATGTTGCTTATATACACAAGATTTCTGTTTGCAATTAAATTTGCAATTTATACTGATAAATTAGAGTAGTCTGTGAGGCTGTTTAATTGCAGGTGCAAATCAAGTAGGTAAAATGTCCTTTTGCTTCCCTCTTCCCCCTTGGATTTGCATGCAGTTCATTTCTGACCTTCACAACTCTGCATATATTTTGCAGGTGACAGTTTACCTTGAAAAAGGCATGGTATGGCCTAGCTCTTTTAAAGGATCACTTAGTAAGTGATCTCTTATCCATTTTAATTAAAGTAGTTATTCAACAAGAAACTCTTCTTGTTAGGCTTAGGTGCATAAATTCACTCAATTTTGCACATCAAGAGAGCAAATCATTCCCAAATATTAATATATGTTGAAATTATTGATACAACTGAAAAGGTATCTTTCTTTTAATTGAGATTTTCCCATTTCCAAGGCTGGTGTTATGTGACAACTTTAGCATGAACAATCTTTATCTCCCTGCTAGCTAATTGAGAGAGGTCAGATTACTTTAAGGAGCCAATCACTCAGGGTGGGGGTTGCTGTAATTTAGAACATTAGGAATTTTGACTCCAAAACCAATTCTTTTCAAACTTTTCTTTTCATCTCAGAGATTAACTTGTAAATTTTCGGGAGGTGGGGGTTGGAGAAGAACAAACTAGAAGCACAGAAAAGATTGGTAGTCATTTTAAGCATACTAAAGGCTAGCCAAATAGGGGAGGGAGGGGGGGGGAAAACAATTTCCTTTATTTACTAAGGTTGCTCCATTCTGGATTGTGCATGACTTGGCAAGGATATATTGATTTTTTCAGGAGTTTCTTTTTACAACTACAAAAGAAAACAAAATTACTGATTGGGAAGGAAAACTTCATTGTTCTGTTTTGTAAAAGAAACAAGTTTTGTGTGTACTTGGAAGAAACAGAAATGCATTAAAAGAAAGAGAGAAAGCAGATGATGCTATAGAGATCGATACAGAAAATTGGGTGAAACAAACATCTAGTATGTCTTTTTTAAGAAGGAAAACCATTTTTTTCATATCCTAAGTACATTTACAGACTAGTTTCCTACAAACCTTTGCAAGCTGCACTTTGTGTCCAAGACCTCCTGATATGTTTTAAGATTTTTTTTTAAATCATTATTTGAAAAACTTGGGGTCTTCAGAGACTATGTGAAGTGATTTCCGTAATGCCAATGGTGCAGGAGGATAGGGATGGAAGGAGGAAAAGCTTAGAGCAAGCTGCTGTCCTGGGTGACAGGGGTGTTAGAGCCAGCAGGGAGGTTTCAGGGGCACAGAGCAAACCTGAGCAATAGGAACATCTCCCCCCGTCCCAGCCTTGTATCACTATATTTTTAATTACAACAAATGAATACTCTGAATGAGCAATGAGGATGTGGTTCCCTGCACCAGGGTGGGCTCACCTCAAGTCAGCAGATTGAGTGCAACAGATAAAGCTTTTATAGCTTTTATTTTTTTAAACACCCTGCTTTATGTAGCCAGAGCCCTTTGCTAAGGCAAGAGAGGAGCACAAAGTCATGAGTAAATTCACCTGGTCAGGCTTCACAGAACCTAAGGAAGGAGATTCCAAGCTCTTGGGGCACAAGCTTACCCAGGAGCCATAGGGGTCTCCTTGTCCCACACTTGTCTCCAAGGCCCCTTGTCTCCAGGGCCTTTTGCTTGTTCCTGAGGCAGGGGCCACCCTCGGGGTGAGAGGTATAAGTGGGGTCCAGCAGAACCCCAGTAATGTGTGACACCTGGAGTGGTGGTCCCATGGCAACAGTGGCCCATCTACCCTCATTCACATTGCCCCTACCTTCAGCCTTCTTTTAAGAACTGTTGCTTTTACTTACCCAGCCTCACATATAATCATGTTTTATGTGCCAAATGTGATGGAAATTCCCTCCATGCATCCATAAGAAAAGAGAGAGATAAAGAAAAAAGAAAAAAAAAGAAAGAAAGCATCAGTGCTAGTTTGAGAAGACATTGAGGAAAATTTCCTTCATTTGGGGAATCTGTTATTGTAGGGACAGCTGACAGCACTTGGGGATATGAATGACTCCTATTCAGAGCACTCGCAGAGAGCAGTTTCTCCGTCTAAACGGTGCCGCTCAGGTTCAGGTTACCAACTCCCACGATATTTGATGTGTCATTTAGAGCTGAAGTTCCTAGAGAAACAAATGATTGTATGAGGAGCCTTAGGGTCTCCTTAGAGTTCACCCTAAAGTCACAAAACCATAGAGAGCAGATAAAACATTTCATATAAATGCATGTGCATATTTATATATATGCACACATACATATGCGTAGATCTCAGAGGACTCTTAATTTTGGAGCTATTGGGAAATTGACACTAGTACCTGATTTTTTTTGAATATCTGTGGTGTATAATGCTTCATCTGTCTCACTCTTAAGTGAAATTTATTCATCCAGACCCAGTGCATATTCAGTTTTGCAGATACTATCAATGATAATATGAATAAAAAAGACACAAGAAATCACGTTTCAGCCTGAAGAGAATATGAGCCTTGGTCTCTATCTGGTTTTAGTCTGATGATCACAGAGGGTAAAGAGAGTATGGAGATACAACTTCTAGGAGATATTAAAAATAGGGAAAAGAAATACCAAAGGAGATAGATGGCAGGAAGTAATGGCAACAAACAAACAAACAACCCCCCCAAACACATGCATTCTAACACTGCTGAAGAATGGCTTGTCACCATGATCTATGGGAGCAAGTGACAGATTCTTTGGTGGTAGAAAGTCGCCTCAGCAAGATTGAGTTTAACTAAGTGTGTAGATCCAAGGTGGGCCCCCAGCCATGAAACAGATTTGCCAAATTACTTTTGATTCATTATATTTATGATCTTAAAAAGCATATAAACTATTCTTTCCTTTTTTTTTTTTTTTTTTTTTCCCTTTCAGAACAGAGTAAACGTAACTAAGGAGGAAGAGGCTGGGTTCAGCGGTGCCAATCTGGGTTCTAATGCATATGAGGTCTGGGCATCTGGAACGGTGCCCAGCTGCAGTGAAACCCTGGGGATGGACTCCAGGGCGCAGGAGAAAAATCCTTTCTACCTGCAGAGCTGGATCCTGCTGCATTCAGGGTTTATCACCTCTGTTTTCTAGAGCCCCATTTCCTCTGCAGGGAATTCCCACTTGCTGCAGTGCCTGACCCCCCAAAAAAACTGATTTTAAGACCGCAGAAATGACTGTGTGTGACTAGACCTTTTGAAAGGGGGTTATCTTTCTAATTGAATAATTATTTTTGACACTGTACATTGGCAAATGGTCAGAAAAAACAGTGTGAAAGACTTAGCTTTAAGCTGCTGCAAGACAATCAGCCACCACATTAGGTTTCATCTTGATCCAAATATCAGGGTGTAGATCAAACCCTGAAGCCTGAGATTAAACCACCCTTGCAAAAAGAAAAAAAAAAATGCTATTAGCAATAGCAGTTCAACAAAGATAGCTCCAGTGCAGGAAACTTTTAAAATCCTTGTTCTTGGTGGCCCGTGAGTCCTACAGACTAATAAATCACTTTACAGAAAAAGCATTTCCTCTGAATTTGCTGTCTAATATGATAAAATATCTCTTGAATGTCATGTCCCCTTTTTATGTGTCTCTTTTCAAATTTTAAATGATCTTAACTTCCTGCTGGAGTTGGGCTATTGTTTAATCTTTAAAAGCTTCTTGCCTGATTTTCAGAAGTGCTGAACACCCAGAAACTCACTCAACGAGCCTTCAAAATCTTAAGATCCACCCATGGTTTTTATACTTAGTGAGTTCAAGAATGCATTGGTTTGAGCCCATTTGATATAACAGATTTCCGAATTAGCATCATGTCTAGGCAAAGTGCGCTTCATAAAGGGACTTGGCATTTGCTCCAAGTGCTCATTTAGGGAATTAAAAACAGAAATAAACCCCAAATCCGTTTGTTGCTACAGCTAGCAACTCACCCTCTGCAGCTCTAAGGAGTATTTAATCTTGCAGAGAATATTCGCAGCCAGCAAGCATGTTAGGAAGAAGAAACCACGATCGGCTGCAATCCCATGTGTTACCGTTATTGGGTCTCCCTGTGGGAATGTGGGTGGGCTGAAGGCTGAATTTTTCAATAAAAGATGCACGGGGCGAGGGGAGGGCTGCAGGCGGGCTGGCCGTGCTGGCGAGGCTGCTCCGTGTCTGAGCTGCCGCGGCAGAAGTAAAATATTTTGCTTATAAAGAATTTTCATAAACATGTCTTAGGATGTGTATTAGAGGTACGTCTTGGGATGTGCATTAGGACTAAGCTAAACAAATTGGTATAAACACAGGGACGGCCTTCAATAGGAGAATAAATGTGCTGCCCCGGCTTGCTCCTGCGTCCGCGGAGCTGCCGCAGCTCCCAGCCCTCAGACCTGGGCGATCCCTGAGCACAGGGCACACGGCGAACTCGAGGAGCCTGTTTAACAATAAAAATCAAGGAAGCAGATTACCACATCTATCGGCTCTTCAGCTAAAATTAAAAAGGGCAGACATACCTCAAGGGGAGTGCCAAAAATATCTAAACGTTTCTGAGCCAGAGGAAAGAGCAAATCAAAGAGATCGAGGAAATCACTGTTAAATCTGCTTCCAAAGTGTCCTGCTGTATTTTTAAAAGTATTTAAGCTGGTAGAAGGTATAAAGAGACAGGCAGCAGGATTTCCAATAGAGTGAAAACAGGTCAGGTGCCTAATTCTTGATGAAATTCAGAAATACCTCCAAGCTAACTTCCTTTTGTCTCCCAGTCTTGATTCCAAGTTAGCCCTGACTTAGGCAAACCTCAGCTGGAAAATTACATGTTTAGTTTTTAGAATCTAGTGGATGCCTAAATATAGACCCAAATACCTAATTTGAGAATTCCACTAAGCTTCTGTTTTAAAACTACTACCACATCTAACCTATATAAAAGCATAAATGCACACTGGATAAAAATAATTGAATTCAAATGCTTTCATCCAGATAAAGTGCAGCAATTGAATTAAAATCTCCAATGGTTTTGGAGCCACAGTGGACAGTGTAAGTTATAATCTAGTTTACTGTTTAAAGTACTAATTATGTGTCCATGGTATTCATCAGACTAGAATGTTTCCTGTGTGATGGAGAAAAAAATATGGTAAAGATTAAATTAATTATGCATTTTTATAGATGAAACTGTTTCTAATATTTTGTGACTAACAATAACTTTAAAGAGCAGATGTAAATATATAGCATTATAGAACCTAAGGAGCTTAAAATAAATAACATATGGACCCAAATCATCTGTCAGGCCTGGATTGCAGTTTTGGTAATGTCACTGTTAGAAGTACAACATTTTATTGACAAATAGTAAGAGCCAAAAAGCCTGCTCGGTATGGATTCAGTAATATTGGCTAAAAAAAGGACTTTTTACTGCCTCAGACTAGGGACTGATTTAAGCTAAACTGACAGCAAGCCAATAGGGTCTGTGCTCGTGCAGCCGGGCAGCCCAGAGCAGCTCTGTGCTTCCGTATTCGCAAAACTGCGGGGAACAAATAACTATGCATTTCCCTGCTGTCAGCACTACCTGCTCACATATTACAAGATAAATGAGGATTTCATCCTGCTTTACCTAAATCTGGTCTTCTTACAACACTGTCGCTGTATTTTCAAGCAAATGGTGTGATTTTGTGCCTTGCGTCCCAGTAGAGCTGGCATTTCTAGGGGCTGCTCCATAGGCACCTGCCCTGCATCCAGCCACGAGCCTGACCGTGCTTTGCCTTCCCTACCCTCCTCTGCCTCGTCCCCAGACCCCTTTCCATGTCACTGTCCCAGCACGGAGGCTCCCAGGCCTCCCAGGCCATTAACGGTGATGATTTTTTTTTTTTTTTGGAGCGGAGGCTCCGTTCTGCCCAGCCCAGCATCAGGGTTGGATTGGCTGAGAGAGCTGGGCCTGTTCAGCCTGGAGAAGAGAAGGCTGAGAGGAGACCTGAGCAGTGTCTATCAGTACCTCAAGGGAGGCAGTGAGGA
>VZSV01000029.1:1781956-1792474 GCA_013398735.1 Nothocercus julius | reverse complement strand
GTCTCCTTCTCTGGAGATCTTCCAAACCCGCTTGGATGCAGTCCTGAGCCACCTGCTGTAGGTGACCCTGTGTGTGCAGGGGGGTTGGACTAGATCTCTAGAGGTCCCTTCCAACCTTAGCATTCTATGATTCTATGATTGTGTCTGCAGGAAGGGCGAGCACCTGAGGAAACCATTTTAAAGCCCGGAGCCGGGCTGGGGCACCCCCCCAAACCACCACCTGCAAGGAGCCAAGCCAACAATTCCCAAACAAGGATTATCCATGTGAAGAGCTTCACTCTCATCCAGTCCTTTATTTATTTATTTATTATTATTACTATTTTTAACCATTCCCCCATTCACTCTGTGGCCCTAGCTTGCCCAGGTTCCCCCTTTTCGTGCTTCTGCTTGGCCTCAGAGGCTGCTTCACTAACAGCTCGGTGCTCTTTAGTTTTATTTGCTCTTAAAACGAGCAAGGCATTCTTAGGATGTGTTACGTGATACTACTGTTTTGTTACTTCCCCTGGATAATAAACAGTCTGGAAATTAATGATTTATAAAGGGTTAGTGTTTGTGTGACAGAAACTAGGACAAGTGGCTTGACCCCGATCCCATCCCCATCTGAATACTGCAGATGAGTCACTCCTGGCTTATGTTCTTTCGGGATTCTCCGAATGCACGGAAGTCAAACGAACATATAAGTAGTACTGGCGTCACGGTCCCTGTTGAGGGGAGTAAGCGTGGCTCGCAGCCTTGGCTGCAAAGAGCAGGAATGTGAGTGCAGCGAGCGGCGCGGGGAGCCCCCATCCCACTGGCACAGCGCGACCGGCCCTTGTTTGTTGTACAAATAGGATTTGGGAAGACACAGTGTCGGCCCCTTGCACAATCCTGCCGGGAAGCTGCTCCCATGGGCTCGTCCATGGGCTGCACGTCGCGGCAGGGATGAACCTTATCTGTGGTTTCGTGTTACTGAGGCGTTGGGGCAAGAGACGTTGAGTTTCCAATAATCCGGCCCTGAAAATACACCCAAATATACTCAAGTGCAATTGCTCAAGTGCTCGGCTCTGATTCTTTCGAAATTATTTACTTGCCCTTTTTTTGATGGAAAGATACTCAATCATACCCTTTATAAAATAAACCTGAGTAATAGTAAGTGATATAGCAACAATCCTGAAGTCAATGCCCAGACAAGCACAGCGAGGAATGACAGCTCCTCTACTTACATTTCAGAACAACTCTGTAGGATTCAAAAAGGTTGTTTTCTTCAAACCCTGCACCTGCACAAATGTCATTAAAAGGCCAAACAGAAATACTAGAAAGCAGTTCTCATGCAAATTCCTGATGGTTTCAGGATACCTGGACAATCCGTGGGCAGCCTGTGGGATACAGTGAGGCTGGGAGACAATAGCCCTTTGTCACTGGCTCAGCAGAGGCTCCAATATAATTTACCATACAATGGGACAGTGTAAAGGATGTGCAAATCTGTAAACACCCCCCCAGGGTTCGGTGAGTTTGAAACAGCCCGGTGAGATCACATAGCCTTAACTGCAGATGTAGGAAGGTGATGGACATATCAGCCACCCTGCGGCTCAGTTACCGAGGCTCTGGGTCAATGTCTTTAAAATGCTTCCAGTGTCACGGATCAGCAGCTATGGGAAAAGGAAGAACATCATGGGGTTACGTGTGGGGTTTTGCTCACGTGCTCCTGCAGGCAATGGATGGCGCTTGACATCTCGCCGGTCCTTCCCGAGGACGGCACGTGAACAGCAGTCCCGCTGACTCCGTGTGTTTTGGTAGCCAAGCACATCAGCAGCTTGAGGCTGCAGAGAATAAAAGGTGCTATGAAAACTGTAAGTTGTTACTGTACTTTCTCAAAGATTAATGTCAGATCCGCAAGAAGAGGACAAGTCTACAGGCTGCTAATTTACTACCAGTAAAACTTGGTTTAATAAAGTTGCGGTAAACATTTTCTACTTTTAAGACCCTTTAAGCCTTCAAAGGCTCCCATTTGCTTTAGGGTCCAGAGGGATGCTGGTGCCAACAAGACATGTTTCATTAATTACATTGCACAAATAAGCCAAATATTGCACAAACGTGTGTAGAAACAGTGGGAGGAATGCAGCAGGGGCTGCTCGCGGCTCCGCAGAGCCCGGCTGCGAGCGCCTTGAAGGCCCCTTTGTCGCTCTCTGCACCCAGACCCATCACCAGAACAAGGCTCCCAATATTCCCCCCTTGAAGGCACAAATCTTGCACTGCCTTTCCTGATGCATGGCATGATAAAATAGAGAAAGAATTTCTTTTCTTTTTTTTTTTCCAAATAAATAAATAAAACACACACACAGACCTCCCTACTCTCTGGCCATCCCTACTACTCGCCGTTGTACGGGAATTGCACACGAATTGCAAGACTGACAGGGAACGGACTCTGAGAAGAGACTCCTACAATCCCTTTTCCACACCAGACAGAAAACATCTTGCTTTGGGGAGTCTGGAGGTGCCACATTCTGCATCCACAGTCAGGACCAGGAGACTTTACCAGAAAATGAAAATACCAGGCACGCTGCAGCAGAACTGAACCTAGAGGCATGGGGAACACCCAGATATTTTACAGCCATCAAGCAAAAGTTCACTGAAACCACACAAGGACTGAAGGCTGCTGGAGGATCTTCGGGCAAAGATGATGTTCCCAGTGGTCATGAGGGGAACAAAATCCCCATTTCAATTTTGGTTGGATCCCCTTTACCTTTCAGCTTGCATAAGGCATGCAGAGGCCAGAAAACGCTGCATTGCACTGGGCGGATGGAAGCCTCCTGCTAAAATGCAGTTGCAGACTGCAAGGCTGAAGATAACTTGTCCAGCGTCTCTCCACATTAACCCTCCTCATAGCCCAGCTCGACAGAAGAGCAAGTGCAGAAGCTGCTGCGGTACTTGCAGCCGAGAGAGACCTTAAGAGCATGTGTTGACAGTGCGCCATATGTCAGGGCACGTGCTGCTTTATGTTACTGGGAAGGAACTGTACAGGGCTTGTATATGAATTTTAAATGAATTGTTAACACGTTTTATGAATCTGGTAAAGGAGTGCTGATGGGGGAGAGCGCACATGTCTGTTGGGCAAGATGGAGTAAATAAATCATGGCTTTCAGAAGATAAAACTTTATGGAGCAGCAATAAACAACAGAAATACTTCTAGCAGCATTTAAAGCCATGTAAAAGGAAGCATGAAGGGCTGGCTGCCCCGCAGGACGCGCTCTCAACAGCTTATGGGGAACGGATGGGAGAGAAGCTCCTTTGCTGGAGGAGGAAGGGCCAGAACTGTCAACGTAGGACAAGGGGCTGCTGCGCTGTCACTCAGGGTCTTTGGCCCATGACACCTTCCAGCACCTGCAGGTGCTGTTTGCAGCATCCATGACATTTTGGTGCCTTAGACATCGTCCCACTCATGCTCTGCCTTCCCCCACCATAAGATCCAGTGCTGTTCTGTACTAAGCAGCATCTTGGACCATGGGAGGCATCTGGTGTGTCTGACCCACCCTTCCCATCTGGATTCACGCTCCTGGCAAGCACGAGGGAAGTTGTTTTCTAGGGGCACCAGGGAACACTAAGCCAAAGCTCAGCTGAAAAATGGGGGAAAACAAACAAACAAACAAACAAACAAAAACAAAACAACAACACAACACATTTCTATCATTGTTCCTCGTGAAAACGCACTGCCTGGAATGTGTCACAGCCCGCTGCCTGGCCCTGTGGGGTGGCCTCAACAGGTCCTCTGGGGAAGGGTCCACTCTGGGCTAGGCAGGCAGGAACTGGCCTGCACATTCTGCACGAGGTGCTGGTGACTGGCATATCGTTACTCATGAAGCATTAGAGATCCAGAGGAGAAAACTGGCTGAATTGGTATTGGTAAATATATCACCTGAGTGGTGTGGACACATCTCCCACCACAAGACAGCAAGACACCTTTTCTAGAAGTACTTACCAAGTTTTAACATGCACTTGCATAGAAGCTGAACTCTGAAAAGAGCTTTTGCATCTATTTTCACAAACTAATTTAATGCCAAATCCTCTTAGACACCACCGACTATCCTAATCCAAAGAAAGCAATCAAATAATTTATCTTAAAAAAAGAAAGAAAGAAAGAAAAGAAAAAGAAAAGTACCTCTGCATTACTGACATTAATTTTATAGACATTCTTTATTTTATTCAGGAAAAATCTCTAAAGAGATCAATTCCTGGACTGCTCGCAAGATTACCAAATCCTATTTGCACCTCAGGTTCTTCACAGCGTCTCTGCCAGAAGTTGATTGATGCTGCTAGAAAGCCCCTTTGCCTGCCTTGCCCTGCCCGTTCACAGTGGCTTTTCATATTTGCTTTTGTCTAAGACCATTCCTAGTTATTTTTGAAATACACCATCTATTTTATAAGGGCAATTTATTTGTTCTCTGTTTGCATTTATTTCCCCAACATTTAGAGAAGAAATAATTGTGAACAGTGGAGGTGGTATTTTGGGGCTATCTGAAAGTCTTTCCTTTGGTTTTGGGGCTCTTCTCTGAGCTTGTCTATGACCAAGAACCTCTTCTCTTCTGAATCTGGGTCTCCTGGGTCTCTTCTGAAACTGCCTCAGCTACTGTGCTGCCTTCCTGGAAGAGGCGCTGCCCAGACCGCTGTTTGGAGCCTTGCCGTCTCCCAGGCTGCCTGCTTCCTTCCCTGCTCCTCCTCGGCCCTGCGCATCTCTCAGGGACGTCCTGCTCCCACCAACGCTGCTCTTCAGGTGCTGGGGCAAGTCAGGGAGGTTTCCCCGGGTCAGGCGGCACCTGGAGATCCAGACCTGGCTTCCAGCAGAGCCACAGCAGCCCCTGGACAAAGCTGCAGGACGATCTGCAAGGAAAAAGGGTAACTCAGCACCTAGAGATTTTGTCAGAAACGGGTCTTATTTCTACTCACTGTGATCCTTGGGCAGCAAGAGTCAAAATTTGCGCCAGAGCATTTGCTGTCATTCTTCTGAAGAAGAGTTTGGACCAGCAGCTTGAAGTGCCTATACAGCACCTCCAGGGGTGGCAGAGTCTTGATACAGGCACGATGGCCTATTGCTATCATGAAAATGATTTAACTTGACCATCCAGATCACCAGCTTTTACTAGTGGAAGGCAAGCCCCATGCAATGTATGCAAGGATATCTCCACTTTACCAGCCCGGCTCGGTAGGCCTGCTCTTTTGAAAAGCCTAAATGCAAATAGAGCTACAGCGAGGATCTTCAAGTTAAGATATTGCCATGAGACAGCACGGATCTCCTTAATCAGGGGATTACTATTCAGAGGATTTTTTTTCCCCAACTTGAGTCAAAGTGCAAATTATACTTATCTAAACTTACCCAAATGGCTTTTAGTTCAAAATCTTATGTAAACAGGCTTTAATAAAATGAGAAATTTGATCCTGCTTTACTCAGCACTGTCAGATTTAGCATGAAATAGTTCACTGTATTTGTAGGTATACCCGTAGCACAATAAAGTAAATAGAGGCGTTTCCACTGAACAAAATGGGACTGATTTTGGTCTCTCATACGTGAAATTCGGATTCTTGGGCTTTTGGTTTGATTTTGCTCCAGAGTTACATACTGACCCTTAATTTCTTCAGTGTCTGTAGATACTGGAATAATCACAATTTGTTGAAATTAAGAAATGAGAGAAGCACAGAGTTGTCTTACATAAGAGCCACAGGCAGCGAGATGTTTTGGTCACAGAGGAAGTTGGCACTTTGGGCAGACTCAGGTTTAGGCAAATGTTCATTTATCCTCATTGAGAATGAGGCAAAGGCAAGAAGATTTTCCAGCAACCCCGAAGTTTCTGAGTTCCCAGAAAACTCCCCTTAAACCTCAGGCTTCTCGATATACCCACAGAAGATGACAGATGAATTATTTTCAGGGAAAAAAAAAAAAAGGCAGAATAGTAAATAATAAAAAAGAAAAACTCACTTGCCCACTTGCCTGATGGATCCCTTTCAGTTCAGTGGAACGAAACCTGCTGTGGCTGGATCCCGACAGATCCGCTCCTCGGTGTAATCACACACCCCTCAGCTGATCACATCTCGGCTGATGCTGCAGTTTGGGGAGGGCACGGCAGAGATCCAAGATAAGTAACTTTATTTATATATGACAGAACCCCCACAGGCACATTTTAAAGCATCTTGATATAGAAGTAAAACAGGAAGATGCAAAAAGGGGTGAAATTATTCAGGATATACAATGGAGGAATTTTATTACCAAACTGACTGTGTTATAAATCAAGCACTCTGTAAATGCAATAAAACAATTGTTTAGTCTGCATGATTCATACCACAAACCTCAGTATTCCGTGTTTTGATCTTATTGCAGCAATAAACTGTCTAGACAGCAATTAACAAACTGTTTTTTCTTCAGATGTTTGGAGTGCCTTTGCTGCCTGATCGGCACCCAGAAATACAGGGCTTTTCCTTCTATTCCTATTAATTATCAGGCTGATCAAGGAGCATGGTTAGCCATTCTCTGTAATTGTACAACATCTCTCTTTAAATGAATTGCTATAGGAAAAATACCAATAATATTGTTTTTCATTAGTACTAAGTAGCTAAGATAAAGATTTATTTTACCATGGTGCCCTGGAATGAGCTTTAGAAGTATAATTTATACCGAGAGATAATATAACATTTTAGGCCCTGCTTCAACAAGCTGCTTTAATGTGTGCTCAACTTAAAGGATATAAGTAATCCTGGGAGAACACACGCGGTTACATTTCAATACATAGCTGAATTATGGCCAAATAACTGATCTATCGCATATGATTGTCCCTCCACCAAGGACACTCCACTTTTCCCCCATAGCAAATGGGGCAGTTATGTTGCTCCTTAGTCTTATGTTCAACTATCACCAACAGGAGGTAAATCATTCCTAAAGCCTGGAATGGTTTCTGGGGGATTAAAAAGAAAAAAAAAGGAGAGAGAGAGAGAGAGAGAGAGAGAGAGAGAGAGAATGGAGAGAGCCCTACAGAAAAAGATGAAAGATGATGTCTTTACTCATAATATATACAGCACTTGTTATATACATACATATATGCCAGAATGAAGCCTTAGACAAGCCAATGTTACAGGGGCACAGCAGTTTACAGAAAGGGGTGTGATTATCTCCTCCATGGTGGCCTGTGCTGGGACCACTTGCTCCTCAGGAGTGATTGAGGGTGCAAAAAAACCTGCATGTGTCAGCCAAAATAAGCAGGATCGTGCGGCTGTGTCCTGGGGCGTAGAGTGGTTGTTCGGAAAAGGCATCGAGTTGCTATGTGTGCGAGCCTGTAGTTATGCTCACGGACAGGAAAAGTAACTCAGAGAAAGAAAAAGAAAGGAGAAGACAAAAAAAAAAAAAAAAAGGGGGGCGGGGGACAAAAAAAGGGAGAAAAAAGGAAAAAAAAAAAGAAAAAAAAAAGGAAAAAGAAAAAAAGGAATGTCCCCGTGCTGCTGGACAGCTCCCATGAGCCCCCACCATGCACACGTGCAGGGGGACCCACGGCTGCCAGATCTGGCTGCAATTCAAGTAAAAACTGCCAATAAACAATATCTCAGAAGCAAAATCATTAAACTAAATCTGAAGCATCTTTCCAGAATTTATTTGTAAAGTATTTCTTCCTTTTTTGTTTTTTTTTTTAAAAAGTTTTTTTTGTTATTTTAAACATGCTTTTAGTCCCTATTGTGGTGGTAGAAGGAAGAAAACTACAGGGAAAAAAAAATAATATCTGCTTAAATTATCAATAAAAACCAAAGAGTGGCATTTTAGCTGAAAGTGAACTTTTCAGTTAAGCTCACTGTGTTTCACAGCTCTTATTCAAAGTGCTTCTAGACAGTTCTGCAGAGAACTGGAGTTCTGGGTGTTGTTCTATCCCTGAAGAGGTGAAATAGTTTGTTTATTTATTTCAGCGTAAAATAAAATCCCACAGGTCTGAGATGGATAAACAGGCTGCAGAGAAGGCTCACCAACCTCGGCAGAAATGGCTTATATATGAAGACTTGGAAATATAATGGACCTTGGGAAGATCTTCCTGGGATAAACAACTCTGCAAATACTGTGAGGCATCCACTTTGCTAGCGATACCCAAACTTCACAGAACATCAAATATCTGACCTGTTATCCCTACAATAAAGGGACTGATTCGAACGCCCTGGCAGAGACAGTGCAAGTCTCATTCCCAGAAGCTCAGGAGCCCAAGCCCGTGTTTGCGCATGCACACGAGTGCAAAGGCAGCTAAAACCCCCAAAGCTTTTCCCTCTTTCCTTTCGCTGAGCAAGGGCACGGAAAGGCAGGGGTGGGGAAAGGAAGCTTCTGCAGGTGGATACGGGAGGATGAATAGCTTACAAGTTGTTGACTGCATCATGGATAAGTCCAGCACGTGCTAATTACAGTGGAAAAGCCTAGATGCCAGGAGGATTTCTCAGTTATATTTGGAAAGGCTGGAGCAGACATGAAGAGAGAGTATTTAAGCGTGACTACGGAAACTACTGTAGGAGCCAATAAATGCCCCATATTCCACTGACAAATATATATATATTTTAATCTTTAAAGAGCTTTGCCTGAAGAGTTTTACACTATTTATAAAAATACATTTATTTTCTTTTTTTTTCTCCCTTGAATTAAATAAACTCATTCCCTTGGGAGGATTGAAGGAGGAGTTTGCATTCTCCTTTGCACTTTGGTCTTCTTGGTCTTTGGTGACAGAGAAGAGCACACGTGTGAAGAGCCACAGGGACTTTTCAAGCAGTTATTAGGATATGTGAGCACACACAAAGTGCTTTTAAGAGTTTCTTATCTGAAGGAAAATGGGGGCTGGTGACAACCTGGCCTTGTCCAGCCACTAGACCAGGGCCTGGCAAGCAAGGAAAGCTGCAGGAGTGACCAGCTGGTGTGGCAGCAGTCCCCTTGCATTTGGAGGGGACAGTTTTGCTGTATCCCCATTAACACCCTTCCAAATTGTAAATCCTCTTTGACCACCCATAGGATTTTAGCTCTTCTCAACCCACTAAGCAGAGTGGGCATCTGCAAGATGCACCAGGTGCACTCAGAATGGGCTTCAAAAGGCTGTTTAGCAGAGCTTAAAACAAAGGTAAAACCATGTCTTCAGTGAAGACAAAAAACAAGCAAACAAACAACCTCCTTGACTCCTTCAGTTATTTTTTAAGATGCTGTAACACTATAGGACAGCTTTTACAAGAGAGAGATGCTAATTCCTCTCTTTCCATCCTCTCCCCACTCAACACACACTGGTCATAAGTCTCTGCCAAAAATATGCAGTTGCTGAAAGAGTTTTTTTTTTTTTTTTTTTTTAATCATTTCATTGATTCATGCTCTTTCAAGTACCAAATATAAGTCATGACATCAGTCTTGCTACCTAGGAAATCTTCAGAAATGCTTTCCTTGGAAAAATTGCTAGGGCCACATCAGCAGCTTAGAACAGAAACGACACATCCAGCAAAACTCACCTGCTTGTAGTTTTATTCCAGACTCCAAATTCAGACTGTTTTCTCCTGAAACCTCCTAACTTTCTCAAGACTGAGCCCAGTTTCACTGGAAAACCACAGCCCGGTAGCAAGAATCCACTCTCCCCTGGAGTTCTGCAACAAAATCAAGCAAAACCAGTTTCACGTGGTTTTGACTCTAAAAAGAAAAATCAGCTGATGCTCATTTATTTCAGGTGAATTTCAGATCAAGAATGAGCTTTCTTTAAAACTCAGTGGGGATTTATATGGTTAAAACCCTGAATTCCTCAAAGCCTGGCAAAATAATCTAATGAATGCTATTAATCCTGCAAAACCAAGTTTTTACACAGCTCTGGATATAGCCTCGTAAGAAGGCAAAACAAGAGCAAAACCCCAACAAAGCCAAATCCCACGGAAGTGTTTCAATATTCCACATAGGTTTCGTTACATTTTCCTTAGGTTCAGGCAGCCAAACAGTGAATCTAATTAACTGGACACAGGAGGGCCCTTATGAATGGAATGTAACATAACCATACAAAGTAATCTCGTTACATTGTAACAAGAGGTTAAATACCACTTCCTGCTATGTAGTAGCTGTTAAGTATAGTATTGATGAAAAATATGCTAATAACGCCCCCTGAAAAGAATGGCTTAGTTCTTGTTAGCTAATCTCTGCAAGCTGTTTGGTAAGCGGCTTTTGTATTATGGTTATATCACATGCACATCAAGCACAACTGGTCTGTTCTGTCTATCACTGCGTTTTAAACGCCGCGATTGTTTTTCCCCCCCCTAGGGCAGATTTACATATATATACATATAAATATCCGCGCACACACAAATAGGCAGTGGTTTGATGTGCTCCCCAGCACCCTCCCAACCCCCCTTCTCTCTCCTCCTCCTCCTCCTCCTCCTCCGGTGTCTCTGACTGAAGGGATATTGCCGGACATGGTGCTGCCAACTGCATCCGCGCTAACGACACGGGGGAAAAGATAAAGTCTGTGAGAAGGGGGTACAGTGACTATGCTGAAAAAGGCATAAAGTTGCAAATAG
>VZSV01000029.1:1761135-1777646 GCA_013398735.1 Nothocercus julius | reverse complement strand
AAAAAAAAAAAAAAAAAAAAAGTTTTATAAGTTGCTGAGTATTTTCTTGGAATTTGGTGCTATTTATTCAAGCCTGGGAAAGAATGGCAAATTTCACTCGAGTCATCTTCCCATTCTTTAGAGTTGCAGCTTTGAATGTCCATGTAGTGCACGCGTCGCACTGCTGCTTTTAAGGGGAAAACAGGCAGTGTAAACAGTGCTGAAATGAAAATAGCAAATTCCACAGTTATGACTCCAGTAAAAGTTACTCAGGCATTTAAATAATGGGACTTCCTATTCCTCAGATATCTTCCTTTCTGAAGAATTGTCTCAGGAAGGGATAGCATCAGGGATCATAAATTGTCTTTTGGCTTTTCAACACTTTACAGGCTCCCATGCATCTCCAACAATAGGAGTGGGGAATGACTCTTAACAGCTCATTAAGGCTGTTTTTGCCAAATGCAAATAATAAAAAGGCCTCTTAAGAGACTGTCTCATTTTTATTCAGAAAAGGCTACTACAGAATATAAAAAGATGCCATAAAATGGAAATGCAATAGAAGAGCCAGCGCAGTTATCTTTGGTGTCCTTTGTAAGATTTCCACGCTGACTGGAAATCTCATGGGCATTTCTGGATGCAGTGCTCAATGATCCTGCTCCACACTAAGATAGTTCCTTCAGAAGGTCACTTGAAGATCATAATATTGTGCTAGCAACATATAGATTTCTGAGGAGTAAGGGAGGGGGAATAAACAGTAAGGAGAATTTAGTGGACTTGTGTAATATTCACTTTAGGTTTTCACTATTAATTCACGGTTCATTTTCTCAGCTTTGCTCTTACTGTAGGTCTGACTCTTTAGTGAATTTGGCCTTCCTGTAGGAAAGAAAATACACCATGGCTATGCGTGAAATGCCATTTCTGTCCCCAAACAAGAAGCTCTTCCCCTTCACGCTGCGTGTTGGGCCAGGAGCTCCTTCGAGGTGGACGTGCCGGATGGCAGGAGCACCTCTCGGCGGTGCGGGCCGGCACCTCGCGGGCGATGCTCCACACAGCCCTCCCACCTCGGCGCTCCTGGCCTTGCCAAGGCTCAGAGAGAGGATCATTCCCAGGACCCCCAGCAATCCCAGTACCCATTTCCCAGGGTGGACACTGGTACTTGAACAGCCAGTGGAAAGGGAAATATGCACTGAGGCCAAATGGGTTTGGTGCTCATGCTTCTGCCTTTTCCTCCCCACCCAGGAGATGCAGAGTTCAGTCCAGATCATGTTAGCACCTATCATTCTAACACCTAATTTTCAGAGATTTTAAACACCTAAAGCTTTCCTTGATTTTGCTAGGAGTCTTGCACGTGTGCTACTTGTAAAAGTTAGGTCTGCAGGTAGTATATGGCAACAGTCACTAAGGTATCCAAAGCTGGAGACAGAATTGCAGCCTGGTTTGTATGGCCGAGCACTTCGGATCCATCTCATTCTTTGTTAAATCCCAGTCTGTACAAGCGCCAAAGGCAGCGGACAGATATGCCCACGGATTTCAGCTGAATAAGACAATGACTTCAGCACAGCTTGAGAATAACTCTGTGGAGACTAATAAAATGATGATATCAAATTATATCAGCTGATGTAGTGCTGTTATTGATTTACTCCAATATATATATATATTTTATAATATTGTCTGGAAAAAAAATCCTGAAAGCTGAATACTTACTTAAATCGAAATTATACAAATACCAAAGGATTTTCCTTTTCTTTCTTATCATCATTGTGATTTCTTAAATAATATCACTAGAAATAGCCCCGTGTGGATGAAACTTTCATTGTGGGAAACATTGTGTTATCCAAATTCCCCCACAGACACACAAGGGATTGCCAGGAGGAGCTTGTAGTCCTTCTTCACAATTAGGACCCTCCATAATTATGTTCTACTCTCTTAAATCAAGTTTTAGAGTTAATGTAAAGATCTGACTTGGTAACTTTTCCTGAGTAAATATTGAAAAGAAAAATTTATTGGGTAAGGATTACAGATTTTGGCCCAGACTCTAATTTGGCCACCTCTGAGAACTTCTTTTCAGCCCGTGCTGCTCTGTATTCATTCCTCCCCCAGTCTCCTCTGTGCTTACCTTGGTACAGCCTGAGTCACTGGGATCAAACCCCTGAATGTAGATTAGATTTTGCTGACAAAATACAGGGGGGGGGGAAAAAAAGAAAAAGAAAAAGAAACAATATAATTAGTTTGGGGCTTCCTTCTGGTGCAAACTTTGAGGGAGGATTTCAGGTTTTGGCTTATACACTGCTGACACTGTGCCACACACAAGCTTACTTTGTGATTTATTGCAGTTTTCACTACCTTGGCCTTTCAGAGTGGAAGGATGGGCAGACTTGACTTTTTAAAATGTAAATGAACCAGAACCTTGAGGGGCCTTGGGATATTTTCCAAACTTCCTGAGTGCCAGTAAAAATGGGTCTCTAGCATTTTGTATGGTGGGAGACCTGCAGGAACCAGGAGGATGGAAAACGGTGCTGAGTTCTTAAAAATGGGAATCCCAAACCCTCTTCCTGCTCTTGAGGGCCTTACCTTCCGATCAGTTAACTTTCCTTGAGATTGCAGTCTGCTTCCCGCACCCCCCGCCCTCCCACATTTCAAGATTGCATTGATTTGATAGTGGCTCATTGGCACCATGCCCTATAAGGAAAAAGACAGTAGGGTTAAATTGTGAATAGCCCTTAGTTTTGAAAAACTGCTGAGCTCCACCATATGGACTGCTATATGGCAAGGAATATGCTTTATTGGCATTGCTTGGAGGTTTACAAGCAATCTTCTTGAAGTTTTAATGGTTGCTTGGGTGATTTATCCTGTCTTGAGAGTCAGTGCTGTTAGGAGGCACCCAATTCTTGAGCTCTTGCTTTCCTTTATTATGAAAACCTTTAATCTTTCCTACATGTACCATAAATAACCTCATTATGGCCACACAGAGAAAATGTAACAGTTCTCATGTAAGTTTTGACTTTTTACTCAACACTTTTATGAGCTACTTTAACTTCACAAGGGGGATACTTAATATATAGCAGCAGAGATTTGGGGGGCGAGGAGTAAGACCACGAACAAAAGTGTCATATACAATATTGTGTCTTTGTAGCCATAAAGTCTAGTGTCATTTTTCAATCAGGATTGCTGGCATGAAGACTGGCTTTCTTTGCTTCCTTGAAATACTCAAGGGCGTCTTTTTTTTTTTTTTTTTTTTCTGCTGAATGCTTCAGACCATTTGGTTCCCCAGGTTCTATCTCATAGCAACAACCTTTACCAAACTAATATTTCTCCCCCATCACACAATTTATTCTGCACCAAAATGTTTTCACAAGAAGAAAGAATAGATACCTTTGGAGACTTGGATAGGAAGCACTGATAGAATTAAAGTGAAGATAGAATCTCTCTATTTAGCATTGATGTTCACAATGGAACTAACAATTACTTTAAAACTTATCACATGCCCGTATTTGAGACAAAACCTATGAAAATGAACAGATACAGAAGAAAGAAAAACCATGATAACCCCTGTAGTTGTCTCTAGTTATACCATATTTTCAAAAAAGTATTGTCATTTTAGGAAAAACTGCGCATAATGTCTTCAAACCCACCAACTATCCATATCAAGTCTGTCTCTACCCAGGTTTACCACATGTACTTTTCCATGCTTTGCCTCAATTTATGTACCTGTAAAATGCAGATGGCAATATTTACACCTCTTTGTGAATCTTTTTAATGTCTGCAGAAAGAAAAGGACTTTATGAATGGTCAGCATGGTACTGTTATTTTTTTCTTTGGCTTGAGTGGTTCTGCCTAAAGGGGATTTCCTTAACAAAACCAAGGTACAGGCAAAACAGGCAGCCTTTGGGATATGTGGGATGTATATCACCACACCCAAGGGTGGAAAGCATGAGACAAATCTCAGATAAGGAGGGAACAATTAGAGAATTTGGACTGATGTTTCATGCGAAAGGACATTCAAATCAGCATAAAACAACAGAGCACATAACTTGAAAAGGAGGGATCTGTAATTGAAGCAAAGCTCTAAGTGCATCTCTTCAGCTAATTGCCATCTCAAAGACTGTAAAAAAGAAAGAAAAAAAAAACTAAGAAAAGGGAGAAGGACTAGAGGGCAAATTACAACTTTGGAGTAGGGATGGACTAAAGTTAGAGGATGCATGTGAGAGTTATGCAGGGAATTTGCAAAGGGTTGGGCAGTGTTTTATGGAACATTTGCCCTTAAGTTTTAAAGATGCCCTTGGTTGTGTAAGGGGGATGGGAAATACAGCATAGAAAATATCTGTTTTTTCATATAGCACATTTCATTTGAAATTAAATAGGAGAAATATAAACTATATAAAAACAACAGACTATCATTTAGTTATTTTCTTACTAAAGCTAATTTCCTATATTCCTGGAGATTTTTACTGTTGTCCAGGGTACAGACATCATTCTCAGCCGAAAGCAGAAGCCGAAATCTGAGTGTAAAACTCAGGGGTGGGAGGGGGCAGGCATTCCCGTATAACAATTCAGATCATCACGATTTGGTTTAATTAGTAGTCCCTAATATCCCCTGGAAACACTTACATTAGTACAGACTGTAGAATGGGGTACTTTATCAGCATACCTAACACATGGTGTTCAATTAAAACTTAATAACAAACATATTTGTCTGTAACTTTCAAAGGCTCAGACTGTTAGTCAAATCCATTTGCTTTTGTCTGTTTCCTACCTTTCTGTCCCTGTAATTTGAAAAAGGAACTGCCTTTCTGTAATATTTTCTCCAGCACTTAATACAGGTGAGATCTAGGTTATTACGAGTGTCTGTGTGCTTCAGCTACATGAAATAAACACCTGATATGATTTTACAATTTAAGACCAGGATTAGTTGAACTGGACAATTATCACTGAGAAAAAAAAAAGAGTAATTATGTTTTCCTCTCACTGTAGAGCTCAATAAGGTCTATAGATGCAAAAGAGACACATGAGATGTTACTACACATACTATTTTGGCTTCTTGTTCAGCAATTCTGCTAAAGGGCCTTTGGTAACAAAACATCTGTGCTGACAAGACCGCGAGCCTGCGAGTGTTTATCAAGGTCAGTAAGAGCTTGCTTTGGGAAAAGTACGAGTGTGCCAGGTTATGGGAATCAGCACGCAAGCCCTTCCAGCAACATCCAGAAAAAAGGCACAAAAGAAACACGGTTGGGTTCGGGCACTGAGGCGGCAAAGCCAGCGTGCTGTGGGGTGGTGGGGACCGTTTTTGAGCTGTATCTAGAAGCTGTGGTGATGGGTGCGCTGGGTAAATGAGAGATCCCATTCTCCTGGTGCGGGCCAAGATTCCAGTGAAAATGGCATAGCAGATCTGCATGATTCCCGTCTGCAGAGATGAGACAGATTTTACAAGTTGGGTGTATATTATCAGATGTTTTTTAAATATCACTATTAATATCATGACAATAAATTATCAGCATTCTGGAGCTGATCAGAAATGCTGAAACCTCCCTAAAAGGCCATTTCCCCTTTCGTGCCTCACAGTCGGGCCAGCCCGTGGCTGGTGGCTGTGGGCACGCGCTCTCCCAGGGTCGTTTATTTTAGCCCAGCAGCATATCCCCATAAGTCTGTAGCTATTTCCCAATTTTGAGGATGGTGTGGGGAGGGACAGGGAGCTGATGATAACGGGATGGAGGAGATTAGGCAGCTAAGCCGTCCATTTTAGTTCCAGTGATCAGATTTCACAGTCTTTATCTGCAGCACTGACCAACTTTTCAAGAGGGGGGTAAAATGAGGGAGTGAATGTTGATCACAACTGAAAAAATCGTTATTTATCTAAAAGTGCCTGCTTTTTTTTTTTTTTTTTCTCCTCTGTGTGTGCTTGAGCTTGAGGATCTGATCTTACAAATGCTCATTCTTGTTATCAGCAGAACTACATATAACAGAAAGCTCTGCTCCCATTTGTGATTATAATCGCAGTATTCACAGCGGTAAGTATCATAGCACCGGCTGAGGTTTATAAAGATCAGCATAGATATCCAGGACCAGATTCTGCTCTTAAGCAAACAAAATGCCTAAGGACTGAATAGCAAATGCTGAATTGGGCCATTAAGTGGAAGTTTCTTATCAAGAAAGAAAGAAAGAAAGAAAGAAAAAAAAAAAAACAAATTCAGGAAAATTAAGATTCAGTGTTGCCCAGACATTTTACAAGGAATTGTAAATGCTTAATACCCTGAGTGCCAAATGCCATGAAATACAATTAAAAATTATCGAGTTTTTTTTTTATGAAAAAGGGCAACTTTCTCTCGCAAATATATGTACATACATTTTTAAAACCAGCAGTTAGATTTGTTTATCCTCAAAAATAAAAATTCTTACTTTATTTAAAACTAAAAATGCAGTGGAATACATATTAACATTCTTTGAAGGCTCCCAAGACTTTTCCAGACCTCCCATAGGTAGCCTGAGGGGAAAATGAGAGCCACATATGGGGAAGTGTGGGAGTGAGAAGAGAAGGAAAAGTTAATTCCACATGGATTTTAATACATCGCATCTCAGGAGGCACAAAAAGACAAAAAAAAGAAAAAAAAAGAAAAAAAAAGTGCATTTTACAAGGTGAAGCCTGTATTTATTTAAGATCTTTATATCAGAGAGAGCTCAATTAATGCAGTTTCAGCCAACTGATACTACAGCTTTACATTTTAAGCCCAGGAGGAACCGCTGCAGGAACAGAACACAAATAAATGTTCATGGGGAAAAACAATGCAACAAAAGGTAATGAGGTACATTGTTAAAAATGGAAAATACAGTAAAGCTGAGGTCTGCGATGCTTCAGAAGTGATCACTGTGGTATTTTTGTTGCAGGAAAGACTTGAGGTCAGTTTTAAATATAGATGGTGATTTAGCTGTTTTGAGTTTTGTTGTTATTTTATTCTAATGATTATATGCTCTATAAACAGAACTAGCCAAGTCATGTTTCTTGTGAACTGCTGAAGTAATAGGCACGTAATTTGAATTAATACTGTAGGGCTGACTATATGAAGGCGAAAGGAAAAGGTAGTGAAGAAAGGTAGGAGTTTTGTGTTATACATGCTCTGAACTGTTACAATCCACATTTCATCAAAGCGTTTCAAGAAATGGAAGTTTTAACAATCCTAAGGAAATTTCCTTTATAAATCAAGAGAAAAGTAATATTTTTGCAAACCACTCTAGGACTAAAGATATAGCAACTTCTGAATCCTCAAATTGTCCAGTCTTCAGTGCTTTCACTGATCAAATAACACAATGATAATAAACAGCAATAGTAATCACGAAGAACAATTTGGTAAAGTACATCTGCAATTTGAAGGAGGGGTAATATAGATGCGTGTTGCGGAGTTCTTTTGGCTAGATGGACAGCAGAAGATATACAATACAGAGTCCTTTTAGAGTTAAGAGTCAGCTGCTATGCCATTATGAGCAAAGATATTCAGAGGGTTATAGATCTGAGGAATCAGGCTAAAACTTCATGCAAAAGCACTACAAATAGATAAAATTGATTAATTTATTTTCATTCAAAAGTGACCAGAATCAAGATCTTTCATGCCTATTAAAATAAATTAAAATATTAATTTTCAAATGGGCTGATGACAATTAATTTCCACTTTTCTCCCATTTTGAAAGACCCATGAAAGCAGTAACTTAACATTCCTATACAGTTATAAAGAGATGACACAACGGTTTGGGCTCCAGGGCCACCTTGCTGCTGCAGGAAGACAGCAGAAGATGCCTGCCAAATCTCTGCCTCTCTCTTGAGGGCTAGGGCTGCCCATTTAGAGACTTTTGTCCCAAAATGTCATCCCTGGAGCTGGAAGTGGGGTTCGACCATTGCACTACCATCGCGAAAGCACCTGCTTTCCAGAACGTGGCTGAGACTTTCCTTCGTCATTTCTCATAAAGGAATTTCAAGAGCAGGAATGTTTTCTTATCAAGAGCAGCAACTTTCAGACAGGCGGACTCATGACTGCTGGATCAGATAAACTACCTATGGAATTTATATGGGCCCCATTACACAGTATCTGAATATGATATGTCACAACATCACATGGTCATTGGGAAACATTATAATCTGCACACTTCCCTGTATAAAGGGTGAAATTGAGGCAAAGAGAGATCAGTTGCTCAAGGTTATGCAGGAAGGCTGCAGCAGACGGAGGGGATTGAACATGGGCTGCCAAGGTCCCCAGGTACATCCATCCTTTCTCTAGACATTTCTTCCTCTTGGTAGTTGTTTCTCTCTAAACTGGCATTTCATGTGACACATGAGATTGCCATTAACCACGGTGTCTAATGAGATGTGTGAAGCATGAGGACAAGCTCCACCTGACGGAAGAACTGTAAGAGGTCCCCATCTTGCCCTGTGCACCCTGTACAAAACCATTCCCACTGTCACTGGTGACTCAGTGAACAAAGACGGATTTTAACAACAACTTTGGTAGCAGCACTCCTGGGTTGCATGGAAATTGGAGCCTACGCTCTTGCTCAGCTCTCAATAATGAGCTGTTTCTGCTTCCCACAGCTGCAGTGGTGCTCACAGAGCAGACCTGCCCTGTGGCACGTTGGAAACTGCCCACCATGATCTCTGCTCTGGCAAATGCACGGTGTGGGCTTTCAAAAGTATAACTGGAGTGGCTAAAAAAAATGCGTGGTATCATGGGGGCACAGGCAGCCACTTTGCTGTAATTCACAGAAAATGATACTCTTCGAGGCCAAACAACATTGACTGTCACCAGCCTAATCCAAAGGCTTAACTTCTGCCCTCACTTAATTCACCCCACTGACTTCTACACCACTGCTCACAAGCTGCAAGTGGAGTGTTTGAATCTTGCACGTCTCCTTTGTAGGACAGTAAACAACAAATTACCCTTCTGGGGCTGGTGTAACATGTAGACCCAATCTGACATGCTACTGATGGAGAGACATCCTTACCTAGCCAAATTTACTTGCTTCGGCTGGTAGCAATCAGAGGGTTCTCTTTGCTTTTCTTTATACATTAGCCCTACCTGCACTCATGTGTCTGTGATTTGGTGCAGGTCGGTTTCTACTAGTTCCTTTTTTCAGGATGAATCAAGCACTTTCTCTTTTTGGTTACTGCATGACCACAATAACGGCCTACAGTATGTTGAGCCTGAGAAGAGCGTAGAGCTCTTTGAGCTAACCTCAGCACTTTGTGCTTACAGGGCGATGCTATCTGCCGCTCTGCAAAAGCATTTTTTTTTTTTGAGCAAGAGATAAGATAATACAAAAACCATTTATTTCCATTTCTTGAATTCAGGTGTGGTTTGAAGATCAGAATAGAGCACCTTCTTAAGGTGTATTACAACAGACATTTTTGTATATTGCTAGTGTGAATAAACATCTAGGAAATAGGCATATTGAGACAGCTAATTGGAAGCCAATATACTATTTCATCTACATGGAAATAATTTATGTTATAGCAAAAAAACTTGAAAATAAATTTCAAAAAGTTTATTTGGGGGTCTAAAAAGGCAGACGGTTGACATTTGGGAACAGCATAACTACAGATAAAAGCCCCACTTTTTAGCATATTTAAGAAAAAGGGTGTATTGCATAAATGTACCTTTCCTAGTAGTCAAAAACATTATTAACGAAAAGTGAAAGAGGACAAAGGTAGGGATTACATAAAATTATTTTTGTGGGTGCTTCTCTCTCACTATCACATGAAAAGATAAATGGAGCTAAAAAAAATAAATAAAACAAAACAAACAAAAAAATCCACATTAGCTTCAGGGATGAACCCTTCAAGCAAGCTGTGACCACATGAAGTTCAAGGGAAGCTTCACTCCCAATCAATTTCTGATCCTTTCACATCACTGTGATATTCACTGTGATAAGGCATTCAAGCACAGAAGTTACTCATGTGCTCCTATGCTTTTAACAAAGAGCTTTTAGGGTTTGCTATTTATCTGACTCAAAGTGTTATATTAGAATACGTTGTCCCTTCGGGGCAGAGGAAGGCTTACCATTGGGTTGCTCCAAGAGCACAAGAATAAAACCACAAAGTACTCAGAGTAACTCAAAGGAGGCAAAGATTTCACATAGGCCTTTACACACAGTAGAATTTCACTCTCTTACTGAAACGCTACTAACAAATATCTAAATTTTCTGCAAATAATAATTTGTTTCTTTTTCTTAATATGGAGAATACACTCCAGGAGGCATCATCTACTTTTAGAAGACAAGTATCACGTTAATGTAATTAAAAAAAAAAAAAAAAGCAAACAAAACCCTAAAGTAACTACCCTCAAAACTTATGAATTCTCTCTTTGTTCCAGATGATTGTAACACTTCTGAATTAGGCAAACCATTTGGTGTGTGTGTGCGAGACCATAGAATGAATTTTATTACAGCTACAAAACAGATTTTCAGAAGTCGCTTAGTAACTGCGAGCAGATGAAAGGGGAACCAGCTGAGATCTGTGCGCTGCAAATTGTTTCCCCATGATTAAACTATTTCATCCTCCGGGCTAACATCTCTGTACTTGTTTGGCAACAAGTGATAATGTTAGTGATAAAAGTCTCTTCTGGATGATCAGGGAAGGATGATAACAGTTATTAATACCCATCTTGTGATTAATAAACACTATTTTTACAGATACTTTGCCAAAATGATAAAATGTGAGGGATTACAATACACAAATTTAAAAATAACATGATCATATTGCAGCATTGCAGATGCTTGTGATATGTTGCTAGAATTTTGCCTTGGAAAGAACAAGAAATAATTTTATTAGCAGTTGAAGAGTATGGTATGGGGCTGTGTTCCAGTTTGATGCATTTTTTTTTTATTTTGAATAATCACCATTTCTTTTAAATAACAACAAATAACTTCTATGCATTATTGTTATGTACTACTTGTTTTGATAAGCTTAAATGTATTACTTGCAGCAAAACCTACAATAACTGTTCCTCTACGGTGTTACAGAACTGATATTTTTCTCCTAGGATTTAAAAAAGAAAAACAAAACAAAACATATACAGAGCAAATGGTGTTTGTTCATTTGCTTATTTTAAAATGATTTTTTGGTGTTATATTTTGGTGATAGCACTGAAAGCTCTGCTCATTATCACCATCTTTTTCAAAGGTGAGTGTTAACTCAAGACATGCCCTTATATTCATACCAGCTCAATGGGAAGTCCAAGCATTCAGTATCTTTGAAAATCAAATTGCATTACTAGGCGCTGCGGGCGCGAATCTCGAATAGTGCTTAAGCACAGACTTTCAGCTGATGTTTGAGAGTGTTCCCAAATGATGGCTATGTTATCAATTCAGATGCTTTCCGACACCCACATTTACAATTTTGATTTTTTTTTTGTTGTTGGTCTGTGCATGAGGAAAAAAAAAATATTTGCAAGTTTAAAGAAGCCAAAAGAGACTTTTCTGAGCCATGCAAAGTTGAATGGAGATTAAAAATATTTCCGAGCAAACTGGCCCCTCCCCACACGACCAAGGAGAAATCTGGGCGTTTGGGCTCCAAGGTGTGGGTGGACGTAGGGACCGCAGGACTCCGCGTACCAGCGGCGCGGGGCGCCCGGCCTCGCGCGCAGGCGATGCTCCCTGCCGCCTATTCAATGACAGAGCTTCTGCTGCTAAATGCTTCGCAAATACAGTTCATTTTCATGCCCCGATCCTTAATGAAAAGTGCCTGCTGAGTGCAGTACAAACCATTTGGTGCCCCAGTGTCAGGGGAGGAAAAGAACAACATTCAGCAAAGCTGAAGGTTTTTATTATCACGTCGTAAAGGAACAAATGGCATCTGTCAATACAAAGGAGCTCATAGGGGGTATAGAAAGGAAGCTTAGTTATTACACTCGGGGTGTGCTGCTGAAGTGACAAACTGGAGTTTTATTAACATGCCAGTTATAGATCTCCTCTTCCTCCCCCACCACCCTGGCCGCTTCTTTTACCTCCTTCAATTTGGTCCATTCCAGGGTGGCTGTAAAAGGCTCCCTGGGCAGCCGGCACCGCTGCCGAACGCCGCGCGCGGAGCCACCGCCGCGCAACGCCGCGCGTGGAGCCACCGCCACAAGGAATTAGGAAGTGGGGGCCTCCGCCTATTCTCCAGACGAAACCCCATTTTGGGGGTTCCAGAGCACAGCGCCGGCAGGGAGCGAGCAGGCAGCCGCCCTCCCGGAGCCCCGCCACGGTTTCCATACCGAGGCAACAACCGTCTCTGGCCGCGCTGATGTGGGACAGAGGTGTTTTCAAGAGCCAGGAGATGCTCACGCTGCCTGTATCCCATGGATGCTCGTGTTAGCAGGGATGGGGTCGGGAGAGCCCAGGAGGACGCATGGAGGTGCCACTGATGGATCTGCTTGGGGGTCACTGGGGGGTTCCTCGTGAAGCGACTGCGTGGCCTCGCACGGATCGGCACACGCTGGCGAGGCCGTAGCGCCGGGAGAGCAGGGGATGGCGGTGGAGGAAGCGCCCCCGGCTGCAGGCGTGCAGGGAAAGCCGTGATCCCCTTTGCAAAAACCATGCTATTAGGCCTGCAGTACGCTGAAAAGGGATTAGCAGGCCAGGCCTGAATCACTTTATCAACCATGCAAATACAGGATATCAGGCATTTCTAATGGAAACAAGAAAATCTCAGAAATGTCTATGTGTTTTAATAGCTTTTTAAACTGCAGGAACTATTTCCTATTTCAGTATTAGCAAGCATCAGAGCAGCATTTAAAACGAAGCATGAAAGAAAGCACTTTTCAGTAACGACTATAACCAACAATTTCAGCCAGACTTCCCCTGCAAACTGCCTGGAATAAAACGTGAGGTAGTTTCTAGGCGATGCATTTCATGCAAGGAGGGGTTGTGCATTGCCCTAAAGGCGCAAGGAAGCGCCGCGTCCGAAACCGTGGGGCAGGGGCCTCGGGAGGGCACTGAGCGGCTGCCGTGCGCTGCAAGGGGGTTCGGCAGAGCCGTGGCACAAAAGCCGCGCTTCCTTTCAGCCATTTACACGCTCGAAAGTCTCTTAAAACAAGAAGCTCCTCACGGATGCCACGTGCGGTACGGGACGGCTTCACGTGCCCACATCTTTCTCACACATTCTCCTGCTTTTAGCTTGGCGACCACTGCGGCTACGGCGTCGCTCAGCGCAGAAAACCCAAGGCGCTGCCCTGCCCGCCGGCTCTGCTCCCTCCGCCGGGCAGCGCCCGTGGGAGATAGAAGGGCTCAGGTGTCTTCAGTACACGGAGGGACGGGGAAAAGAAACCCTGAAAATATGTGTTTGGGAGGAATAAGCCAGCTTTGACATCATGGGACTCAGGGATGCTCTTGCATATCCTCCCAACAACTCTGGACCTGTACAAACATTTTGGAATAATTCTCAACCAGGTTGGGCTCTCCATGGCCATGGCTCTCCATGGCTTTATCTTTCTGGACACCAAGGTGTCTTTCCATAGGATGATGAGCAGGGTGCAATAGGAGCTTTACGGCAAGATAACCGAGAGCATGCAGATTTAAAGCCACATTAAAAATTGGGCTCGCTATTCACTCTGATGATGCAAAGTATTTCCATAACCTAATGCCATTCTGAATAAAATTCCACACCTGCTCACTGAGACTGAGTTTCTACAGGAGGAATGAAGGACGGTTTCCTGTGTATCACGTAGCTGGACTCTGCAGCCTAACGAAGGTTGAACAAGGCAGTCTGGAAACGCAGATACCCCATAGCCCCAGCTGGCAATTTTCATGAAACCTATCAACATCTTTGACACTTCTCCCTCTCTGGCAAATTCAAGTCAGACCAGGCAACAAATTCTAGTGTTACCTTGGGGAGAAATATGCATAGAGACACAGACACTGCATCTTCACACAGGCTTCCTTTCCTGCAAAAATGAGGACGAAAAGCCTTAAATTTATGAAGACTGGCTTTATAGCATAAGAACTTAGAGACTGAAACTACAAAAACTATTACTGCTATAGGTATAGCAGTGTGACTGGATTATTTGATTTGTCCAGGTGTTTAGACCTTGATTGTACAGAGGTCTGAGTGTTTGAAGTTAATGAGTTAATTACTCTGAGTGAACCACGTAAAACTTTCCTATTTTTGCCACTTAATGGAGATTTGTACATAACTCTCCAAAGCCCCTTTTGTAGCTGGCGTGCATGTGACTCATTCACATGAGTAGTTTAAGCACAAAATTCTGCTAACCAGGCCTACGCGTGTGCGTGCACGCACACACACACAAAATTGTCACTACAAACAAGGAAAAGAAAAACAAAACCCAGAAATACATGCAGCTGAAAAACTTCAGCTCAGGGCTTTCTGCTTTGCTCTTCTAATATCAGGCAATTATTTGAATCACATGACAGACGGGGTTACTATGCAAAGAAGCTCAGGCAACAGTCACCCTTATCCGAAGATGCTAAAATAAATAGGGTGAAATCATCCCGAATAAGTTATTAACGCATAAACTATGCTGAGTACAAGCGCTGTGACCCGCGGTCCTCTTTACAGCAGTATAGCAGCTACAAAAGGGATATAAAAACGTATGGAACATTTTTCACCTTTTAGCTCATGCAGTGGTAAATTGTCTTGTAATGCCGATACGTTGCTATTTGTCATGAGCCATCTAGAAATGAAAGGAACAAGCACAAAACAAATCACTGAAACATTTCACACCTCATCATCAAACTTATGTTTAGAAACATTGTGGAGAACCCTTTTGTTGTGCTCTGCAAACGAGTGGGATGGGGCAATCGACCCATATATTTTTTTTAAGCAACTAAAAATGCATTTTTTTAAAGCAACTAAAAATTTGGTTTTCACTGGAGCAATCTACAATGCAAATTTATGAATGCAATATTTTCTTTTTAAGAATGAAAGCGATTCTGATAATACTGATACTTGTAATTCACTTTTTTTTTTTTTTCTTCTTCCAGCAGTTCTAACAAACTCCACAGACAAACTATTTTGTAGGGGGGTGTGGGGGAACTTACGAGAAATGAGTGAAATTAAACCTAGTTACGTTACATAAGTGAAGCACTGAGACAGTTTCTGTACATTTTCCACCACAACAAACAGCACTCTGGGATTTTTTTTCCCCCACTATTTGTAGACAATAAATAACTTTGTGCCCTACTACTTCTGGCACAAACTGTAGCATTCCTTTAAGATTTATGTCAGATGATTTGACTGAGAAGTGAATGTCTCAGCAAATGACCAACTGATATTCTACCTGTGATCCTGACCCTTCAAATCAGATGAACCCTTCGAAATAATATTTTGAATAAAGCTGGGAAAGGGCAGTGTAATGAAATGAGCTCAGAGAGGCTGTTCAGGACTCTGGAAGGATAACACTGTGGTTGTGAACCTCTGTCTACTCCTTTGTCTTCTGGAGTTAATAGTCTTTTTTTTTTTTTTTTTTTTTTTTTTTTTTTCTCCCCTCACATACAAGAGAAGACACAAAGAACTTGTCAGTTTGTAGTGGCAATAAAAAAAATGAGTCATTTGTTTAAAAAAATTATTTCATGTCCAGAAAGGAGCTTTCATCAGATCTATAAATCACCCACAAAATAACATTATATATATATAAAATATATATATATTTATATAAAAAATAGATATCTTTTTTAATTGGATTAAATTAGATATGGGTCCATATTTCTGAACAGGGGACTATGTGAAATTCAGATTTTATCTTTTAGTCTCACAAGAGATTTGGGCATTCAGATAACACAGTGATGACTATATTATAAACCTTCCTATAACAAGACAGAAAGAGGTGGGAACATTGATGATGCGAGAGCAGTAAAAAGAGAGACTGTATTTAAGAATAAAAAATATGTGAAGCATTTCAAAATTCTCAAAAGTCTCTAAGCCAAAGGTCTCAGAACGTTTGTAAATGTGAATGAAATAAATTTTCTAGAAACATCCATGAACCAGATTTTGCTTAACATTTAGCCTCTCAGTGACACCCCTGATGCAGTCAGAAATTGTCTGTACAGATGTACATGAGAGCCAGCTTGATGGCGCCATGAAGGGTTATGCTTTGCTGTCACATATTGGAAAATGTCCCTAGGGAAATGGCCTTGGATGCCTAAGAGCATCTAAGCCATTGCTTTGCGTATAAAATTAAAACAACAATGTTAACTCTGACAAAAAGAAAGAACCTCAAAGGCTGATTTCATAAAGGTTTGGCTTAGGAAAGAAAACCTAAAGTCAAGAATACTCTCAGTTTGAGCCAACGACCTTTCAGACTATCACTAATTAACCCAATTTACAAACTGGAATTCAGTCCGCTGCCCTTAGTAGAGGGAATAGTGCTCATCAGTTAAGTTTAGAAGAAAGAAATTTTGAAAAATGCAGGAGGGAGTTATGTGCTCAGACCTCTGTCACCTATTATGCCTGCCCTCTGTAAGTATTTATTTCATTTTATTTTATTTTATTTTATTTTATTTTATTTTATTTTATTTTATTTTATTTTATTTTATTTTATTTTATTTTATTTTATTTTATT
>VZSV01000029.1:1741117-1761126 GCA_013398735.1 Nothocercus julius | reverse complement strand
ATTTTATTTTATTTTATTTTATTTTATTTTATTTTATTTTATTTTATTTTATTTTATTTTATTCCCCTAAGCTTATCTCACTTTGCTACTGATTTACCTTCAGGATTATTGCCTAAAATAGGCTGTTTTTAAAATTCCAGCCTTATTGTTTTCGGCATTTTAAAGCGGAGGAAATCCACCCCCCACCCCCCCCCAACAATTTATCACAAGCAGCATTAGTGCTTGGAAGTTACAGCTATAGTGCAAGGTCTGGTTAGACGTTTTAGTCATATGACCTTCATCTTTGCAAAGATCTATTGTTACATTCCATTTATTTTTGTCAATATTGACATCTGACCATGGACACAAAATGATCTTTTTTTTTCTTGCCTATACTCTCCTGTCCAACTTTGCATTAAGAAAGCAATTGAAAAGCCTAATGCATGGAAAGTGAATCTTTTGTATTCACTATAATGCCCAATTTTTCCTTTGGAGTAACCAAAGCTGTCCAAACAAGAGCTAGATTTTCCCTTTCAGAAGAGAATAATGGAAACTTTAAATGAAATCAGAAGGTTACTTGACCTGTTAGAAACTCTGAGGTAAAACTGAAGTGAAATTATAACATAAAGACATGTGAGATGATTATCTAAACCATAATACTTTACGCAATCTTGTATTTTCAACACAGCTGAAAATGAGAAAAACTCGGAAGCTTGCAGTGATTATGCCAGCTGCTAAGCTCTTATGTTTACATTGCTACCAGGATGGGAACATGAATATGATTACATTTCACTTTATTCATAGTGAAAAACTGATTATAAATGATCTATAAACATGCCTTTCAGGTAACTATGAAAAATAGCGCCCTGCATTCAACTAAATTTTTGCCTAAAACCTTGCAAGATGGGTCCCGAGAATATCTGGCATACTTCAAAAGACATTTACCCCACAAAAAAAACAAATTTTGGACTCCTGAACCTTGGCAGCATTTTAAAATGCATCAAGTCTTGGATGTGGCATATCATTTCAGACATTCGGAGTCCAGCTATTACATTATCTCAGAAGCACCATCAGAAAGCGCAAGAGACCTAACACACGAATACGGCCCTTCCTTGAAGATGTCTTTGCAACCTCTGCTGCATAGTAACACAGAGGGGAGAAAAGCTGCTCTTCAGCCACGTCAGCAAATCTAAACCCATGCTCTAATGCTGAATCTGGAGCAGAAGTAACACCCCTTGCTTCCTTAAATCTTCTTCTAGCCCCCTAATGCTCTCTGATATGGAGCTGGGAGGAAAATGAAGTGGGGTTTGCACCGTACACTCCTTAGGAGAGTGGGGGAGAAAAAAAAAAAAAAAAAAAAAAGTTGCGTTTGTGGCCAAATTTCCAGCAGAGCTATTTAACGTCAGCTTGTCTCTGTGCTCTCTTTGCTCAGCAAAGCAGTCAGTGACATTTCTTGTGCTCATCGTAGTTGCCAAAGTGACCACCCTGCTTAAGGCATCTCCAAGCTCTCCGAACATGGCCACGATTGCAGAACTGCCCAGCTATGCATCCAGCTAACCGCACTTTTAGTTTAAAGAGAGCAGAATTAGTCTTGAAGATGATGAGTAATACATGAAGATAGTGGTGTGTATTCATTACAAACTCAGGCATTTCCCAGGATTACACAAATAGGAACTTGTGAGTCTCTCAATCTGCATTCCAAGCAAATGAATCCAGATCTGAGTAGTTAACATGAGTGGCAACACAAACATCTCTGCCTATAACCATGGAAAAACCTCAAATACTTTGAGAATTTTTTGTTAAAAAGAGGTTAGGGAAAAAAAAACAAAAAACATGCATTTCAACAAGGTTACCACAACTGAATCACTTTTTTTTTTAAAATAAATTATAATTATATTTTTTTATTGCACAAAAACTAAATGAATGCTTGGTACTGTCTGTGCTTAGAAGTGTGTTTGCCCTTTAAGCCAAGTGCCTTTTCTTCTCTCTACGTGCATTTTGCCACCATTTCTTTCTGATGAAAGTGTTTTCTCCCCCAGTTCTGTGCATTAGGTTGACAATGCACAGAATTGCCAGACAGTTTTGTCGCTTATGCCATAGACTTTACTATTCCTTTGAACCTTGCTCGGTGCAAAAGAAGTTTTTCTTAATAAGTAGTTGTTCATCCTTTGATATGCACATCTGGATGTGCCTCTTATCTGCAACATGGTAATGCTGCTTCCTGAAGATAATGATAAAAGAACAACTGCAAATAACAAAAAAAAAGCCCCAAATGCCCTCAGATTTCTTTTGAAAAATTAAGGGGATGGGAAGGGAAGAACTTGAGAACTCTCCCCTCAATCCTGTGGCCTTTTATAGTTACTGCCCCCCCAAAAAACAACAACAACAACAACAACAACAACAACAACAAAAGTACAAGAAACAGCATAGGATTATAGGATGTGCTCATACAAATCAATTGCATGAGAAACGTGATGAATGTCTTTGATATATATATTTTTTCTTTTTTCTCCCCAAATGAGCCATCCTTGACTTTCAATTTTTTACTATCAATAAATCCTAACATGAATATGAATAATCATTGATTAAAAAGCACTTTTCTTAATGCAGCAGATAAACTGAAAAAGGAAAGAGAATTCTGCATCCAGGAAAGGTTGTTTTTTCCAGCATATAAGGCTGGAAGTGTGTTTTGTATCATGGAATTGACAATATTTCCCTTCGCTTGTACAGCAAAACTGCTGACCCTCTTGGAGCCCATTCGTGCCAGTTCTCCAACCAGCTG
The DNA here is from genome assembly GCA_013398735.1 of Nothocercus julius. Lineage (NCBI taxonomy): Eukaryota > Metazoa > Chordata > Aves > Tinamiformes > Tinamidae > Nothocercus > Nothocercus julius. The sequence goes on along the minus strand of VZSV01000029.1, from coordinate 1,758,365 downwards.
CAGATCTTTGGGCTCCTTCATCCTTCTGCACTGCAGGGAGGTGAGGGAAGGGGCTGGATCCAGCCTGGCGAAAGCTGGAGCACAAACCCCAAGCGCTTCCTGCAGAAGACACAACTCGGCTTTTCCCGGGCTGCCTGCAGCAAGACGCTCCCAAAGCTCCAAACGCGGAGGTTTCCGAAGCCCAGAGTTACATCAAATTCACACAAATCTCTGCCACCCCCATGACCCGCCTCCGGAGCAATTCCTTTATCTTGGTGACTATTTCACGACCGGTTTTCCCCGTGACACATGAGGAAACAGTGACTCAGTGCTCCCGGCTGGCGACGCGGCGGGAGCCGCGTGCCCAAGAGGCCGAGCCGTGCAGAGCCGCCTGCTTATAAAATCCCGCCTTGCTCCCAAGGGGAGGCGACGCCGTTCCGGGCCGTGAATGGAGCCCCGATCCGGCAGCGCTGGACCCTGCTTAGCCTTACAGATAACACTCATGAATTGATCCCTCATTAGTATGCAGCAGGCATGGGAAAATGATAAACTCCTATTAACACTGTCATGGCAACTGAAAAAATGGCTGCTTTGCAAGAACAAGGTCCACAACAGAAGAAAAGCAAAGGCCTCTTTCCTTTCTTCTGTTTGACATCTGTTGTTTAACATACAAAATTGTATTATAGTGGCACACACTAGCGGAGCCGCAGTTAAAGGTTGGCTGGTGATTGTTATTGCCATCGGCCCCTGTTCTGGGGGCTCGCAGGGCTCATCGCTGAAATTTCTAGGCTGTAACACATCATACGGCATTGCAGCCCAGAAACAAAAGTTATCAGACAGATTTTTGTCTGGATTATGAGCTGAGCAGCAAAGAGAAAGAAAAGTTACCATTAATTAATTCTGCTTTGTGACAAAAGCTCAGGAAATACACTGTACGCATTCAGATTGAGTTAGGTTGATCACGCACCTTGAGAAACTCGGGCAGCCAAGACCTATTAAAAAATTCTGCTTGATTTTTAGGGCAGCTGAGGCACCTAAATCAGCTAGATATCTTCGACACTGTTGTCCCTGTTGCATTGTATGTGTTTGCTGTAAAAGCACTGCTAATGCGTGAGCTGTGCGTTTGATACTACTTACAGTTCTTTCATAGTCTACTGCGTTTACTTGTAGAATAAACAGTTTACGCCGTTTCCTCCTGAGCTCCCAGTGTGCGACGTGGGTCACGACCGCCTGCACGCGATACCTTGAGTTGGACCTGACTTTCTTCTGGGGACCTAAGGGCTGAAATCTCTTGTATCTAAACCAAGGCCAATCACTAAAGCTCTAACATGTTTCATCTGTCACTCTGCAAAGCCAAATAAGAGCTGAGCATCGCCACGGAGGTGGAAGTGACTGGCCAGAGGCTCCGAAAACAGATTTCCCTCCCCAGGTACAGGAGGTCCCAGGCGAAGCTGCGGAGGTGCCTGGGCTGGGCGATGCTGAACACGCCGGTCCCTGCGCGGGGCTGCGGAGGGGACCTGCTCCTCCCACCTCCGGCTCCTGACCACTTGGCCCCAGCAGCTCCGGCTCCTCCAGGAGTCAAATTAATGTGCTAAGAGGGCAGAAAATATCAGCACAAGGAAACCATGTGTCTCCATTTTAGAGTCAAATTGGCTCCTGAGGAGCAGGATGAGAGCAGGAATAAACCTGGGGAGCGAAGGGGCCGAGGCAGATGGGCGGCAAGGAGGACGAACCTCCTCTCCCCGCTGTGCAGAGCTGCTGTGTCGGCTCAGCTTCAAGACTTCACCGACCTGTGGTTAAATGACAACTCCACTGTCACATACTTGGGGACAGAGGGATGAGCACCGGCAGCCCAGAGAAACACCTAGCAAGCAGGTAAAGCAGCACCTCGGAGCTCAGTCAGACAGCAAAAATAATAGAACCTGCCCACGTAGTATGTGTTGGGATAAGTTTTCTGCTTTAGCCAGTAATTAATAAATTTATGAGATTAATTCTTCTTCCAGCATTATATATTGATTTATCATGGGTTCAAATGCTACTAAACAAGTGACAGAAGGGAACAGCAACTGATCTATCAGTGCTTAGAATCTGCTTTAGATTTTAACTGTATCTAGCACAGATCTAGCACAGACTTGCACAGATCTGGGGTAGAAATTTCCTGATGACACACAGGTACTTTCTTCCCCAAAATAACCATCCTTCTTTCAGAAGATCCATTTTCTTTCAAATAAATCCTTCTACCTCCTGCAAATCACAAAAAATCATCTTACCCTGTTTGCCTCTTGTTGCTCTTTGCTGCAACAGAACTTCAGGATTTTCTAGCATTAAGAACACCCCATCCTTTCTCCTACAAACTGCTATGGCGCGCTGCTTCAGACAAGACTATCGTACTTAAAGTTTCTATATGATTCCCAAAGGATTTTTGTCCCGTGCCTTAAACAATTTCATCTCTGTTAAGTGTTTTGAAAGCAGCTCTGGGGAAAAAAAAAAAAAAAAGCAAGCAAAAGACCAGTATATTTTGCTAATGGTGAAATTTTTGTGAGATAGCCTCCTTGTATCTGTGAAATTTGGTGAAATGATTAGAATGCCAAAGAGCAACACATGCCCAAATACCATTTGCAACTTCCATCGGGCTATAAGAAATGCATTTTTGCTTTCAGCCCACCTGCATCTATTAATTGCTTTCGCACAGGAATTCTCTCTCCTTAAGACTGAAGCTGTGCTGTATGCACATGCAGATAAATGCACGCAGGGGTTTTCTAATTTAATTTCCTCTCATTAATAGCCTTCCTCCATGGCAACATATCAGCTGTGACAATAAGGACAGACACCGGAGTGTACACATCTCCTCTTTACTCTGTTTATAGGCAAAAGAGTGTCAAGCTTATTAAATGAAACAAAAAGAAAATTTTAATGTCCGTTTGTCCAGGATTACTTGATCAGGGCAATCCTTAGGCAAGAGGGCAGGGGCCTGCACGACTGTAGGCAGGACCTAAACCACAGGCCTAGGGCTGTATTTCTCAGTGGCTGCCGCAGATCTTCGTTACCCCGTGCAAAGCAGGAGTGCTGGGTCCTGCTAACACGGGCTAAGCGCAGGAGGCAGCAGTGGCCTCCAGATGGACAAGGCCCAGCAGCAGAGGTGCGACCCCAGCACCACCATCCTCCCATTCCTCTCACCAAGTTGTTAACTACAATGCTGGGCCATTTAAATGCTAATATTATGTAGCATGAAACAATCATTCAGGTTGGAGTCCCGGATTCTCTGGGAGGGAGAGAAAAAGGAAACTTTGAAAACATTCCCCAGGATGGCTCCTCACTCATGTATTTTGGAAAGGAATTGCCGACAGCACCTCGCTGTTAATAAATGGGGTTGGGTTTTCAGTTCTTCACAGTTTCAGCTTTGTTAAATACAGACAGGTTTTGCTTTTACTTAGTTTTCTGTCTCTTATCAGAGTGCATTTTTGCAGGTTTCTTTCTCTGTGATGACTCCTATTACACTCTTATGGATCCTTTTAATTTTTCTTCAAAGTAAATTTGAATATGGAAAACCCATTCAAGAGTGTTTAAAGTGCACCACCCAAATTGATTTTGGCTGTGTTACTAAATTTGGGAGGAGGAAAGGAAGAAGGAAAGTCATAAGTCATATTTTTGTGTCTGGCCGTTTCTTAGATAACAGCTTTATTTCAGCTCTTGGGTTGCCATTGCTGAGATTCTCGTGGCTGGTCCAGGCAGGCAGTCAACAACATCGGCAGAAATCACCCCTGGCATTACAGAATAGTATCTGTGTAGAAATGCTGGCCATAACTTTTATTGCTGAAGCTAAGGTAATATACAAGATCAGAACATCCAAATCTGCCACTGTTTGGAGAAAACAACAAAAACAGAAGTCACAGAGGTGGCTAGGTAGGAAAGTAAAGCCAGGTGAGGAGCTGGAGAAAGCTCAGAACTTCCTTCTCACAACACCAGCAATCTAGTTTTGGAAATTCCTTTTGCAAAGCCATGTAATTCACTTTAGCCTTGGAAAGTGAAATTCTGAAGATGTAAATATGCTCCCTTAGTCCTAGAAACTACTGAGGGAAAGAGAGGCTGCTCTGATGACCACCTTGAAGGTGGAAACGCTTCTTCTGCTTTCTAGGAGAGGGACAAGGTGTCAGAGACAGCTGTGGTGAGCAGGGCACCTCGGCTCATCCCGGCTCCCAGCTGCGTGGGAAGGAGCCCGGAGCCCCGGTCCCGCAGGCTGCCCCCAGAGCCGCCGGCCAAGACCCACACGACTCAGTAGTCATCCAAAAATAATACAGATCTCGGCAGGGAAAGGGAAACAAACAACTGGCACTTTTTGCTCTTCTAGCCCCCATTTTGGCTTTCTGTAGTTTGAATTAGAGCAATATTTTCCAGTCCCCTTCTCCAGTTACCAGTCTGATAAATGTCTACGCGCTGGGAGTCAAGATGCCAACGTGTCCTTGGGGACCAGCCCAAAGCCCATTGAAGATACGTACCTTGGCTTTAATTTCAGTGAATGCTGGTTCTAGCCAACTATAAGCCCCCTTCATATTTACACGTGCTCTGAAATACGATAAGAGAAAGCCGCTTGGACTGGATCTCAAATGTGTTATTACACTTAACTAAAACAACAAGCACAATCATTGCAACCTTTTGTTTTTGAAGGAGATTTTCTATCCCAGTTTTGCAGACTTAGGAGGTTGAGGGATTTGGGATAAACACACTTATCTAAGGCGAACACAAACCCCAAACTTGTGAAGACTCACGTATCACTAGTTCCCATGCATTTTTGTTTTTGAATTACACGGCATTTCCTTTAAAGAGTTTCTGAAGGAGTTGGTGCCTTAACGACTTTCTTGGTACGGATAGAAGCAACACAATTGTGCAGTAAAATGAATTTTCATTAGTATGTCAATCTTCTAAAATACACTTACATGTAAAGCAAATCTAACTATTCCTTCAGATGATAATTTGTTGCATTCAGCCCTGGTGACAGTGGGATTTGATCTTTTTCCTACACAGAAATAAACTAAGTGCATTTCCAAATTAAATTACTGTACTGGGAACTTTTCCAGTACCACGCATTACTTATAGTGATACACAAATTAAGAGAATAACCTGCTTTGTAGGGTTTCTACAGTGAGAAGTGACCACACAAAAGCCGTATCTGTGCTGTGCAGCTCTGCTTCCAGGCCTGTTTCAGGCCATGCAAGCATTATTCTCCTTTCAGTGGGTCTCCAAGGACTACAACGTACTTATCCCTAACAAATGGGGGTCCAAGACAGCATCCATCTTTTGGAATATGTTTAAAAAATGTGCTTAGTTTCTCCAGTGGCTAAGATAGAGTTTTGTTGCTTTTGGCCTTGCAGGATATATTCAGGATAACTTTCCTCAGTGCCAGAATAATTTACGAAGTTACGATCAACCGGGCAATGCATCCGTTTCAAAAGCTCGATGGAGATAAGAGAGGGAAGCACGAAATTCAGTCCAGGGAAGGGGGGAAGAATAATCTATTTTGCCTTTCTCTGAAGCGGCATGGTTTATGTCAATGACACAAACTGTTGTTTGCCAGGGGCAAACATTTGCGTTTATTCATAGATCCACCCAATTTGGGAGCCTGGACAAGCCCTCGTACATGCACTCCCCCGTACGCAGACCCTGGGCACTTTTCATGACAGTGTTATTGTACCGGAACGTTTAAGTTAACAAATTCCAGTGAGGAAAAACACCACCTTGCCACGCCAGTTTTACAGGTTGTACCTAAAATGTCTCAGACTGGCTTTCCCAGTTTCCCCTTTATTTGTTATTACCTCAGTGTGCTTCAGCAGACCTGTTTCTTAGCCTGGAACTCATCTTTTAATGACATATTACTCCAGAAGAACTTGGGGCCAGGTAATAACTGCATTGCATATTACAGACATTTGGGAGGGAAAAGCAGGAAAAAAAAAAAAAAAGAAAAAAAGGAAAAAAAAAGGAAAAAAACTCTGCAAATTGTTGTTGGCAAAAGATGCTAAACTGGCAGCACAAAGCTGGAATATGTCCTGTGTACCTAGAAATAGCCAGGGTGTCCCTGGAAAGCCTGGTCCTGCTGGGAGCCGAGCTGTGATACCCCAGGAACTCCTTCTCCTCCTCCCCCTCACCCCCCAAAATAAAATACATTGCAAACCATCACATCATAATTCAATCTTACAGATCCAAACGGTAAAAAAGAAAGCAAACAAACCTAAAATAATTCTTTCTACACTGTTTTACAGTCTAATATTAGAGTCTGTCAAAAATGCCAGATATATGCTATCCTCATACAGTTCTTCAATATAGTATAGTTTACCATATGTCCTCTGTATATGACTGATCACCTACGAGCTGAATATCTTTTAAAAAGCCATTTCCACCACTGGACACACTGCAAAGTGCTCCCTATACAGCACAGAGCAAACACGAGACCAATCTTGCAAAGAGCAGGGAGTCCCTGCCACAATCCAGGGAAAATACTCCCGTATGTGAATCGGTTTTAAACACAGGAGGAATTTGAGGAGCCTTAAGTCAGCGGAATCATCTGAGGAGATACAGCAAATTAATTAAATCCATGAAACACAGCAATTCACATCGTGTCAAAAGACTAACTAGGACTAAAACCACCCTGTTGAATTAACTGATTTCACCGTTGGAGATTTTCCTTGTGCTCATATTAATAGAAACCTTGAAGTCTGTAACAGCTGTGATAAGATATTTGGTTACATTGATGTAAATGTACTTTTTCTTATCAATATGCAAACAGAAGCCTAATCTATTTATCTCCTTCACATTTTATTTGGGGGAAGGGGACAAGAAGGGTTGTCTTTGAAGATTGTTTTCAAACTTTGGTATCTAATGGAACGCAGTTGACTTCTAAAGCAAATAACATTTCTTACGTGCAAAGAGGATTGTTTTATTTTTCAGTGGTATTTTCCAGGTTTTATCAAACAGTTTTCTAAACAGGCTTCAGCCATACATAGGATCTACCTTCCGCAGAGTGTTTTTGTGTAGATCAACCATTACAAGCGCTGCTGTCAAAATAAGGTGTAATAATGCACAGATGTCCCTTGGGAGACCTAACATAGGAGACAAAGGAGATAACAGCCACCGATTTTTCAAGGGGAGAAGTCACTCTGGGGGATGCCAGGAGGGTTAGTACCAGGGAACCGATGACATCCAGACGACTGTACCAGATTTATTTCAAGAAAAGTAAAATGATTTGGAATTACAGAAATTGTTGGTTAGGGCAGAAACAATTCTTCAGCACTCGCCACTCCTCTTTTCTGGTGTGAACCTAGTTGTGTCCCACATACGACCATGAAGCCTCATATTCTAACTCAAATTCTGAATCAGGCCTTGCTTTTGGGGACAGAGTCACCTTCACAGTTGAAAAACAATTTTTCACATTCAAAAGCACATGCTATTTCCTTCCATCATATATAACTCTAGCTGTTCACTCAAAATCGAAGCTAAATCAGTGCAGTGGACCAGTGAATACTTAGAAAAAATGAATTGCATGTAAACATCCTCACTGGTAATTGTTATTCTAAAACAGATACCTGCTGAGAGTAGAGGGCTTGAAGAAACAGCGAACGTGTTTGGCTGCCCCGTTTCAGCCTTGCTGTGATGCTGGGAGCAATTTTGGCTGGCACTTGCTGTTATCTGGTGCAGTCCGAGCACACAGGTTGCAATACGGCGGTCAACCAAGGCTTCAAAGATGCAGGTGGAGACACAAGGCAAAACCTTGTGCTGGCAGAAAGGCGGCTGACCTGCTTTCTTCATATTTTCATGATTTACTTGAAGGCAGGCCCACTGTATTTTTACTTAGTGACTAAAACTTCCTTTTGCTCCAGGGGGAGAAGAAAAAAAAAAAAAAAAAAAAAGCCTTAGCTCTCCTAGCTATCCACACAAAAGTACTGAGATATCTTTTAAGTCGTTTTAAGCCAGAGTGTCTCAGCAGGAAAGCCCTGTGGACTGTTACAGGTTATAAGAGCAGTGCCAGAGACTGTTCTTACAGTCAGAGACTGAGTCTCTGCAGTTCCCCATCTTTTATAGCTATCCCTTTCGTCTCCAGGCTCTTCTTTCTAGAATAATAGCAAATTGATTGTGTGTATTTTCTCTTTCCTTATCAGGGGAATACTTGAAGCCGAGTCATCTAATCTTGAAGATTTTTTAGCTAAACAAAACTCTTGCATTTTATTGACTTGGCCAGTGGCATATAGCCACTAGTGTGAGCTAGGATCCACAGACAGACACCACGCCTTTGGGGATTACAGCTTTTACTATCAAGAAAGAAGGCTTAGAAGAGCTTGTCTTGCAGTTACTATTAGTAGAATTAAATATGGATATCAGCAAAAGTGAATATTTCCAGTAAACTCATTGGCGCCCGTTCTAGGAACAGCTGACAACAAATTAATTTAAGAAAATGTAATTAAATCTATGAACACTCTGCAAACAGACACAAATTAAAGAGCTTAATTTTTTTCCACATGAAATGTGAGTATGCACAAGTAAAATCATACCTACATGCTAGCCATGTATGCACACAGAGACTGCTAATGTGTGTCAAAAGGCATAGGGTCTGCAGCACCTTCAACAGCTGGGACCCCTTCCCCATGCCTCACCTAAAGCACTGGCTGCTTTGTTAGGCTCCGTACGAAGGTCCCTGGCACCCCAAATCTCCTTGCAAAGACAGACCGCTGGTTTGTCATCAATACAGACATGAACATCACTGTCTCTTCACCAAGAAATTATTTTCCACCATAATGCTTAAGAGTGTTTACAGTTAAAATACTAACAAAACATGGAGAGATACACATTTCAATACAGTATATGGGAAACACCTGGCCTTAAGAACATTTGGGCAAAAATTGCTGTCAACCTTCTGTTTGTCAAAAGGGTATATTTATCCTCTGACTTTTTGTCATGACCTCTGCATTCTGAACTGAATTAAAGGTTTATGTGCAGGAATGCAGAGAGCAGGAAATCAGGAAATAGCAAGGGAAATGGCTTTCCTGTCCCATTTTGCTGCTTTACGTACTGTAACGTCATCAAGTACAGGGACTTGCTCAGTTCACGCTGGCATGTGCAATCTGGGGTGCACATGTCATACTGGATTATTGTATACCGTAGCATTCTGTATTATCTCTCTCATTTGTATACTGCATTATTCTGTATTATTTCTCTCATCAGAGAAAGATGATCTACTAAAGGATACAGTGCTGATTTAATCTCAGTTCATCACAGTAAGAGGGACATTCAGATTTCAACAGTGACTCATTTCTGTGGTTAACTGAAAAACTAGACATGCTTGAGCTACTCAGACACAGTTTGAACCACTTTGAACCACTTGCTGCCCCTCCATACGTTTTTAGAAGTAAAAGCAGAAAGATCAACTCCACCCAGGAAAGCTGCTGATTCATCCAGCGTTTTCACAGACCGATTTCTCTAAAGGAATATTCACTTCGGAAGTTCATAAACTGAGAGTGCAAGAAAACAGTTTGCACTTTGTAAACAATTTTCCATAAACTTCGATGCTTTTAAGCACTGCAACAAAGAACCAGGTGGGCAAAGTGCGTGACCTATTTGGTGCTTAACGACCTTATTGAAATGCATTGAAATACTGATCTGTGTGGAAGTACTCAATGGGGCTTTGGGTAGAAACAATACGTCCCCTGAATTATTTTAAAGTTGCAGCATTGAACTGCTGCAACAACAACAACTCACTATGACCACCGGGGGTGGGGGGGTGGGGGGGGGGTGTTAGTTTTCAGTTTTTAAGAATATTTGGTATCAGCTTTCTACGAAGCTGGTGGAAAATGAGATCTACAAATATCTTCCAACTTTAAATTAACTGCGTGTTAATGCTTTGATTTTGTGGCTTTTTGGATTAAATAATATCTGTGGAAATGAATGGGAGCAGAGAATGTTCTAAACCCAGCAAAACTCACTCAGCGCTTTATAAGATCAAGTTCTTCAAGACAGCCCTGAAACCGCCTGATTCTTGTTGCTATTTCCATTGAAGCTAACAGAAATCGTCCTGCGTAGGACTATGAGGTTTTATATTCAGTTTTCTTAGCAATATGCAATGTTACGAAGAATGGGCCAAATGCTACACCTAGGAAAAGATGACCATGAAACTTGTGTTCAGCTCAGTTGTTCCTCTCAACACTACTGTGAACAAAATCTCCCCCCTCAAAATACTTTCTATTTTTCAAGTCCGTGTATTGGATGTCTGGATGGAATAACAATTGATACCATTTTTTAATATTTTGTTTCAAATGTCTTTGTTTTAAAACAAATCAAGTCCATGTAGCTGAAGCATGTAGGGTTTCATTTAGCTGTTTAAGCAGAGTATTTGGAAGCAGACCGGTGTTTACAGGAAGATCCAAAATAGGAATGTATATTTTTATGCAGTAATTAGCGATTGTTTAATATACCAACTGGGAAGGCAAAGAACAGCATAAACACGTAATTGTTACCAGGCAGGGAGAAGTAGAGCATTAGGAGATAGCATAAATAGTCAAACGTGACCTCCAAAGGTCAAAAGAGAACTAAACAATTTTGTCACAGCACTTGCTTATTTAAGTCAATGCAAGTCCAATTTCCTCTCTGCTGCTTTGCCTGGTATTTTATACTGTCCAGTATTATTCTTATTTGACAGATACAGATACAGAGAACTAGTTGTCCGAAGTACATTTACAAGTTGCGCGTGGTTATTAAGCAAGAATCATCTAGAGCATTTTGCAAGTCAAAGACAGCTATTTTGAACCCAATGCCACATAAAACATCCATGTTATATTAATTTCTAACAATGATTTACTGAGGTCAATGACAATAAAAATGCAAGTCAGCGATGTAAGCATTTTGTAAACTAGATTTTTTTTTTTTTTTAACCGTCTTCATGCTGTCTTGTATAAGATTACCCAGGCACTGAGCAGCAACAAAATTTAAAAATTGATCTCTGGTACAAACAATTTTCAGTAAATTAATGCATGTTTTGACCCCCATCCCTCCCAAATATCCCTTCTTCTTCTTCAATGCAAGGCTAGGATTTCACTATGTATGAACCACAGGGAAGGCAGGATTATTTGGTTACACTTTAAATCTTGTTCACTTTTAGAGCCTGTTCTTAATAACAAATAGGGCATTTTATGCTCATATTCTTCTGTCTTTCTCTCTCTCTCTCTCTCTCTTTTTAAAAAAGTTTCCTTGGAGTGATTATAAAAATCACTTAAATCCTGGAGGGGAACTATGCCTCAGTGACAAAACAAATTTGCCACAAATCATTTTACAAAAGAACAGCAGGACTTTGGAGCAAACTCGGGAACTGTTCCTATTCATCATTCATTTGTTTTGGAAACTCCACCCTCCTCCTGCCATGTTCAATATCTAATTGGCATTCTGACACTTCAGATAACTAAACATCTGCTGCGTGGATGCTTCTTAGAAGTCTTTTGTTCCCTAAGTTGGAGTTCAAGGGATACAACTCACCGATACACTAGATTCGTGCCATTGTTAGGGCAACTTCTCTTCCTGAATGGAGCAAGAACAGTCAAATAAAAGCATTTTGCACAAATACTTCCCCCTGCTCTCCCAATAAGCTTCCTAAGGAGTTAGTGTATTAAAATAAAGATGCCCGAGAATGGCTGCTGCTTAGTTGTTTCTGCAGCTTGGAAAGTCGGGGTCTTTGCAACCCTGCTATTAGCAGTTGTTGGCAAAAAGTTAATTACTGTTGTGGTGACAAGCAGATTTCATCACTGAGTAAAACTGAATTCCTTTTTTTTTTTTTTTTAAATAAAGTAGTTCAATTAACATAAGTGAACAAGATGGGTACCCACCATTCTGGGCTGCTGTGAGACCCCATTAATTAATGTTTCAAGAGCCTTTTGGAACACTTGCCTAAAAAGGTATTGCAGATACGTGGTACAATATTAATCTTGGATCAAGAAATAAATCATAGATAAGATTTTGGGATCTAGATTTGCATGTTTCAGCCCCTAGGACTTCTTTGGTCTAAAGGTTTTATTGCAGAACATTATCTGCATTACTGGAGGTTCTAGAGCTTTCCACTGTGATCAGACTCTGCTGTGCTAGGTCCTTCCAGGAGACCAGGTCACCGACGTTGTGTCTGAAAGGACGAGCCCTGCAAAGGGCTAAGCCACATGTGTGTGTCAGTGGCCAGGGACAGACCTGCATCTTCCAGGTCCTGGTCCTGCCTCACCTAGACTAGACTTTTTGCAAAGTAGTTGCCACTTAATACTAGATGAATAATAGTTGGATCATCTCCAGTAGATATTTCCACGTTCATGACTGCGGGAAGAACATTTCCTCTCTGTATTTGGCCCCTATTTCTACAAAAAGCCATTTAAATGGCACCAAAGAATTGCAAAAGGCCAAGGCCCGATGGAGGTGCCACTGGCCGCGACGGCGCTCTGCTACCAAGCACAGACTGAGGTCTCAGCAGGCAATGCTACAGCAATCCCCCAGCTGTCCAGGTTTCCAAGCATTGCTTGGGGCACTTTTTTGCCTCCAGAAACCAAACATGCTCTGAAATCATCCTGCTCAACGCTGCAAGCCAGGTTACAGAGGAGGGCACAATGAATGCCCCAAAACCATTGTGCCCACGCTGCTGCATAAAAAAGACTGCTGAATACACTGCATAGGAAACAGCTCACGTCATTGTCCTTCTGCACACACAATCACTCAAATGATGCATGTAAATAAGAGATTTTATAGGCACATTCACTTTGCAAATCCTTCCCATCTATTCCAAAAGGACTACATTGTAAACATTAACAGGCTGACCGTAAGCCTCCTGAATTTAGCAGAAAGGCTTCCAGTAACATGTGAGTGGGAATGAATTAGACAAATTGACTTCTATGCTCCAGATACCTCACTGGTTACTGGCCTCAGATTTTGGCCCTTGCAAGCATTCAAAGCATATGAAATATTTTCCGCAACATCTAACTATACCAGCCAACTAACAAAAGAAGGAAACAAATTGTGCTAAATAAGCCTGCTTAGCCAGAGAAAAGGATGGAAAAAAATAATCATAACTATTTGCTTAAATGAATGGCACTGCAGGAGCTGACACAGACAGAATGGGTAGTTCACGAGGGAGTCACATTTGATACTTCCCAGCAGTATTTTTTGATGAAGTGCTGGGTGGTTATAAAGAGCTAGATGAGGCAGGTGAAAGTGGAAGAGCCATTTGTACCTCTTGATGACAACTATGGCTGAAAGCAATCTTGTCCCTCATTAAATGTTGATTTATATTCAGTGTGGATGATTCTACACTGGCAATGATGGACTTAGCATATGGCTTTGGGAAATCTGAATTCAGTTCACAATTCCTACTCTCCTAGTAAAATGTTCCTTCCTTTTGGCTAAGTGATTTAGCAGCTGGACCTTCAATATATACAATGTTGTGCTGCTGAATGCAAAACAGGTTTGCAATAAAGCACAAATTGGCAAATTCATCCCATTTTCCTTTATTTTGTTATTTTCATGCTTTCATGTCTACGTCGCAAATTTCTCTATGTAATTTTATCAAGCTGGAGAGGTTCCAGGTCTGCTTAGCCAGAGCGGTGTGGACGGCCACTTCCGAGGCATTCGAATTGCACTGCCAGGAGACTGGGAAATGAACTACATGAGCCTTTCGGTTTGGGATCCCATTGCAGTCTGGATCTGCACCAGAGGCCGTCATTGGAGCAGCTCATCACACACGTTGCAGGAGGTGAGCTTCCTTCCTGCTGCCATGGAAAACACTTCAAAACAACAAATCTTTTTAATGCCCTTTCTACACTTGTTTTCAAGATAACAACACTATGCACCCCGAGATACAATTGTCACCATTTGAAACTCATAACACTCAAAGCAAAGAGGTTTTGTTTTTTTGCTTTCCCAATTTGGCACACAGAACCTGATTCAAGAGAAGACAGTATTTCGTTGAGAAACTTTCAGTAATATTTTGCTTTTCCACAGAAACTTCTGTGAGGAAGCTTCTTGGCTGATAGGTCTTAATAGCAGAGATTTTGAGAGTTTGACAAATAAGAGGAGGAAAGCTGAAGGAAACAGCAGAGATAGCCTAAAATACAGGCAATTTTCCAGAACATTGTAATGTCAACTCAATCTTTATAGCCTGGAGAACAGTCACGTTTCTGTCCTAGCTCTTCACATCTCTGGTGCTGGACTCTCAAGCCTGGTAGGACCAGGTGTAGCTGGGGAAGACCAAGGTGGAGTACTTCCAGAATGAGATCCCACGCACGTGGTTTTCCACTGCTCGGCCAAAGGCGCCCTTGGAGCACTCTGCCTTTCCCTGTTTGCCCCTGCCCCCCTGCCTCTGCTTGTGGCCCTTTCACAGACGTCATTTTCTAGACATGGCTGTTGGGGCCTTCTGTCATTCTTTCCAACCCACTTTCTCTTTTCTTTCTTTCCCTCCTCTCTTTTTCTTTTTCTTTTTCTTTTTTCTTTTTCTTTTTCTTTTTCTTTTTCTTTTTCTTTTTCTTTTTCTTTTTCTTTTTCTTTTTCTTTTTCTTTTTCTTTTTCTTTTTCTTTTCTCTCTCTCTTTTTTTTTTTTCTTTCCTTCTAAAGAGAGAGATGTCAATGAATCCCTGACCTACATAGGCTGACCCTGAGGAGTCAGAGATAATACCCACGAGTAAATGAGGTCAAAAATGGAGGAAGAGCCCCCACATGGTTAACGGAAAAGTTCAGCTCTGCTGTTATTTCTTGAGAAATGTCAAGAGCACGGATAAGCTTCAACCTCTCCATGTCCTTCAAAGGCCTTTCAGACTCCTTAACATGAATTTTTGGCAGGATTTATTGCCAGAAAGAGCAACTCCAGAGAGAGGGTGATAATATTTCCTTATATTCTCCTGCGTTTGCCCCTCTGAAGCATCATCACGGTTGAGTGGAGGTGACAAACCCGGTTCCGCTGAGGGTAATGCAACGTGATCACCCTGCGGGCCCAGCACAGGCCGCCGCCGCTCCCCTGGGACCGCCTGACTTTGGGAAGAAGCTCCCTCAGAACAGGCTGAGCCACATCCCTTGCAATGACCTTAGCAATTTAGGGAGAAGTTACGGTCTGGTGAGAGACAGCTTCATCTCCCAATTCAGTGAGACTGATTTAAAAATAATAACTATGCACACACAGATTAAAATAAAATGCCAGTCCATGCATTTGAATCAACTGTACCTGGTAACGGGAGTCATACGCAAAATGCGCAAAAGCATTTCATTTGAATCAGACTGCCTGCAGCTCTCACATGCAAAAAAGAAAAAAATAAACAAACCAAAAAAACCCCAAAAAACCTTTCACAAAAGAAGTCTGAGCAGTCTTACCTGTTGCTGCAAAAGAACAGTGTCAGAATCATATATATTCATCCACAGCATGAAACAGACTTCTTTACTGGCGGTAACATAACATCCAGGTGTTAGGCCTCAACCCCACTTCAACTATTGTTTATTGCCATTGCATGGATTAATCCCTGCTGTCAGTCCGGTCTGCAAGATGCTCTCAGAAAGAAAGGTCTGCATAGCATCACGAATGTCAGATCCTGCTTTGATACACTTTATCTTCCCTTATCCCTTCAAGCTCACCATGACTACTCTGCCTGACATGCTAAAAATGCTTTAGAATTGGCGCATATAGGCTAAACTCTGGTTTGAGGGAGAAAAAAAATCCTGCCCACCCCCACTTTTTTTTTTTTTTTGACAGAAATCATTGTTGATCTGATAAGAAGTTTGTGGAGGATCCAGTTACAAACCGAGAATCCCCAGAGTCGGTGATTCATTAGCAGTTATCCTAGTGTTACAGGAAGTAAACAGCTTTTAGATGTGCATTTTGCATCTAATTATGTCACAGTCCACTGGCCTTCTCAAAGGTGTGTTGTTTTTCAGGGTAATACATTAAAGATAACAGATTTTACAACAACAGCTGGGGAAAAAAACAAAAATAGATAAGCTGCAGGATCTTTGTAAAAGCAGCCGGAGATCCGTACTCGAAAGTGAAGACAACTGGGTGTCGTTTGAAAAGTGTGGAACTTTACCTACGGAAAAGGTGATTCTTGAGGCTTTTTTTTTTTTTTTTTAATTGCAAGTGATTTGGCATCTCAGCAGAGCACTGTGCTGATGGCTGAGACTGGGCCGCCTGCTATGGACTAGGAAGAGACTTGGCCCATCGAATTAATTCACAACCCTTGAAGGAGCTATTGGGAAGGAGGAGGAAGAAAAGAAAAACGAGGACAAGATCATCCTCCTGGGACATTAGGCCATGGAGAGCGACGTTGCAGCGGGTGAACAGGGGCCACTTGGCCGGCAGGGAGCCGGCGTGGTCTGCGGCCACTGTGGTCCTCACTTCACTTATTGAGGGATGCAAGAGAGGACCACAGTGCTTTATGGACACAAACACGGACATTCCTGTGAATACTGCCCAGGATGTATTTAAGTAGGGGATGACTGATCCCATTAGCCTGCTAAATCCCAGACTCAGGGGTGCAGAGAACAGCATTCTTAAGAAATGGGCCATTTTATTTCAATTTTGCTTAAAAACAAAACCAACCGAAATAATAGCCTAAGACACATTTAGGCAAATCATAATTTGGTAATGAAAAAAGATCAGAGGCTTCAATAAAGTGTTAAAGGACCTGGGAATCTGGATTTTATAAGTCCTACACAGTTTTCTGAATCTTTTCATCTCTGTCCAAGCTGGCCCTCAATGAACAACTTATTTTCATTTCCCCTCTCCCTTCCCATTGTAACTTCCTTTTGAAGATGGCAGCACAACGCAGGACAACCAGATGCATTAAATGTCAAATTTAGTTATTGGGCGTCTTTGGTTTGTGGCAGGTGCTAGACAAGGGAAGGGAATGAGAAAGCACAAACATTGACCAAACCCCCCAAGAAAGCACAAAAACGAAACGAGACTATTGCTTTTCCCCTGCAGGGATTCCCCAGTCTCTCCCCAGAAAAACCCAGGCAGCTGCTTCTCTCGCCATCAGGACCCAACTAAGGCGTCTCTCTCCTGACATTTCACATACAGACAACTCAGAAAATTGATCTTGGAGACTTCTATTTACCTCCCAGATTTGACAGAAATTGTCCAAATTTGCCCCCCCAGGAGAGGAAGGAGGGATGCAGGCAGGGAGACGCAGGGCGCGTGCGTGCGTGAGCCTCATTTCCTTAGGAAATCAGGCTAAGACGGTGAAGACAGGGAACCATTTAGAGTTAAACAGGCCCAGCTGTGGCGGTC
>VZSV01000029.1:1695662-1740677 GCA_013398735.1 Nothocercus julius | reverse complement strand
GCCAGATGCTTAGTTACAGTTGATATAGCATGAAAACCTGCATTTCTCACAGCTTGCTTTGCACAAGGGTGTTGCATAATGAGGACTAATATTAGGATGTGACATTGCTCTGCTTAGTGACATATAGTGACTGATCTGCTTATCAGATTCGGCTGGGAGTCTGAATGCCAAAAGGAAAAGGAGCTGGATTCAGAGAGTAACTATAGCTCAGATCAGACAAAAAAAATGGAAATGAAATATAAACTTGAAGAGAACCCTTACTGCCATTCTGTAGAGCAAAGCATCATTGCAGGGCTTTTAAGGATATGCAACTATTATCTAGATTTACATTAAGTTACATCACAGCCCCAATGGCTCACAGAGGCTGCAACAGCTCTTCTCCTTCCAGAGAGGATTCTAAGTCTCACATGAGTTTGTCTGCAGAGGACTTGTGGTCCACGAGATTTAGCTCTGCTTGTGAAGGTCCTGGTGTAGCTAACATGCCCACACAAACAATAATCATATAAGCAGGGCTTGAACAAGCTTTGGTGATCAGATTTTTTTTTTTTTAAAAGAGTATTTCACTGCCAAATTTCCAAAGATTTTTAGAACTCAAAACTTCTGTTGGTTACAGAACGGTGTGTCATGAGGCTGTCACAAACTGGCTACTCTGGGTAGGTAACCTGTATCCAAACAAAAGAATGCAACCCCCAGGACATTGTACATGCTAGAGCACCATCATTTCTTTCAATAAAAAGTTCTATATCTTCTAACAAATGGAAAAATGTAACTCAATCTTTAAGAAGTCAATGAAAATGGAGAAGGAAACTTCAAGGCTTTTCTTAGCTGAACTCTTTATAAACAGATTAATCTTTTCTAGAAAATGTCAGTCAGATCATCTTGTTTGACACAAGGTCAGATTTCTGCAAATACGGCTAGTGGCGTGTCAGATGTGGAGATAAGCCAAGAGCTTTGCATTGGGGGAACCCAAGGCGCAGTTACCTGCAAAGTGGCTTTCACGTCATTCATTTCACTGTTCTGCCCTGCCCTCTGAGGAACCAAACTGAGGACTGTAACTTAAAATTAGTTTGTTAATGTTTAAATCAGTTGCTCCCAAATTTTGGCCCAGCAAGAAGCAGCTTTGGTCATCTGAGCTTTGGTCATCAGGATGCAGGCTGGCACTTCTTACATGGCCACAACTGGCACAATGTAGGAAGTTACCACTCGTCTCTGCTCCCACCTCTCAGCTAGTTATTACCAGTTAAGGGTTAGTAAAAAAACAGCTGCAGGCAGGGACTTCTTGAACTGCACTAGCCAGAACTGCAAGAATATGTCAGTCAACACTCTTTGTCCTGACGTACTGCAACTCTGACATCCTAATTCTGACTTGCTCTTTTCCAGGGACTTTTAATGTCATAATGGTGCACTAATTTGGATATATAGCTGCATTGTCCTAAAGCTCTCCTTATGCTTGTTATTTTGAAAAATAACTAATGCGAAAGTGAAGTGCCTTACTCAACAAATTTTGTTTTCATTAAGGAAAACAAGAAGGATGAATATCTATCTGCAAGCCTGATGGAAATAAAAGCTGAGATAAATATCATGCAAAGGCTCAAAAAATTAAAAAGACAGAGTCCAAGATGAGCAGTGAGTAATCTCTAAATCTCAATTAAATCAAATTAATTAAAAAAAATTAATCTCAATTAATCAAAATCTCAAATTCAAAGCATCTGACATGAGATGTTAATGCGTGGATAAGTTTTGCACATTTCCATTCTAGCATTTCTAGTATGCCCATTCTGTGTCCACTCTCCAAATACAAAGGTGTGCCATAAATCTTTGTCTTTGGGCTGAGAAGGCTATAAATAATGATATAAAGGAGAAAAAAAAATTGCAATAAGGGTTACTGTTTTTCATATTGCCCATCATTAAAATTTCTTTTTTTTGTGCTGAAAACCCACATCACCTGTATAATTATTAATGAAACTTCAAATGACTTGCAGTACTTCTGCCAGTGAAGACTGATGCCTTTAGATTTTGCCATCTAACCATGAAGAAGTTTAAGGCTGGATTTTCCAAGATATTGCCTATGGAGAACACAGACCCTTAGCAAATGACTGACAACCCCAACACACCAACCCCCAACATCGATCTCAGCTGTTGCCTGCTTCTCTGGCAC
Organism: Nothocercus julius; assembly: GCA_013398735.1. NCBI lineage: Eukaryota > Metazoa > Chordata > Aves > Tinamiformes > Tinamidae > Nothocercus > Nothocercus julius. The sequence continues at coordinate 1,738,519 of VZSV01000029.1, read as the reverse complement.
ATCACAAGAGCAATTGTTGAGCAAAGGCCTGGAGGAGCCACACATGAAATATGCCCATGCAGTCACACCCCTGCCTCTGTCAACCGCTCACATCTCCCTTTTGCCATTTACTAACATCTGTCACAGGACCAGCAAAGCTGAGGGAGGGTTATGCAGACAGTAGGCTGCATTTTAATTTCTTTTAGAAACTGTCCAGAGGCCTGAATATCTTGGTCCTTTGCATGTTAAATTGTCAGACTAAATATGCTATGGAAGTTCATCCTCTCCTCTCTTCTCAAAGAAATCCTAGTATCTCTTTTCCAAAAGCAAACTATTCCACTATGTATTGTTTTTCCTTTGCAGGAAGAGGATGAGCGTGTATTACATAGCCTAGACATCTTTAACACATGAGTGGAGGATACTCAGATCCTTCCCACCAAGGAGAAGAGCAGAACTTGCAAAGTGACACTGGGAAAATCTGAATCACTATAATGTCCAGTAATAGTAATGAGAGTTTTCAGAGAGGAAACGGCAGCACATCGAAGGAAAAGCTAATGCTGTGTCTATACAGAGAGCCTGAAATGCTGGGCTTAAGTGACAGTAGCTGTTTGAGCTACCATAGTAAGCACATCTGATAGTTGGGAGGTTTCAACACTTAACGATAGACCGACAGGTAGAAGGTTTAGCAGCACTGAGCCCAGTTTCATATGCAGCTGTATAGCTAACCACAGACTCCCGCAAGAAGCTTTCCCTTAGACACCAGATGCATTTTGTGTGATTCAGGTACAGCACTGCTTTGCTCCAAAGCCTTTGAAGTCAGCAAAGATCAGGAGCTATTTTAGCATTTGCCAAAATTGACAGTGTAATCAGCCATGCCTGAAAAATAATGGGAATTGTCAACAGTTAATAAAACTGTACTTTAAGAGGTTGGATTGAACTCTTTCCAAAGGCAATCTTGCACCTGTGAAAACTTGTCTACAGTAGTATCTATCACTGATTTGTACAATTGTTTGCACCTTCAAAGTTGCAACCCAGCTAACTCTCAGGGCAGGTGAGCCCAGATCTTCTCTTTTCTACAGTTTCTTATGATTTCGTGGCTTAGAATGGAACATTAAAAGACCAAGGAAGTCCCTGCAGTGATTTATCTGTGACTGCTTAATAAAAACTGTGTAAATATTTGCTGGAGTAGAACTCCATGCTCAAGTTTCCCTCTCCCAAGACAGGGCTCTAACGTCTACTTAAAAAAATTATACGTGTTCTTCTCTCCTTCCAAACAATATTCAATTCTACTTATTCCATGAGGAGTAACATGGTTTCAGCAGGAAAGCCCCTGACCTGGCTGCTAGTTAAGGTGCGCTCTGGCGAGGAACAGAGGTTTGGGTTTGTGCACCCAGGCTGAAAGGTCTCCTGGTACCTGGGTGGCAGCTCCAGCTGCAGAGGCTCCAGGCAGGGGTGACCATGAACCAGTTGACTTTTCCTCAAGAAGTGATATTTGGAAGTAACTTGGAAGTAATTTGTGAAGCTACTTCGCTGGCCTCTCTCACCCTTTCAAAGCCTAAGCAAAAGGCAAAAGTGACACACTTAAACTTCTTATTGATGAGAGACATTTAATGAACCCAGGAGCTAACCAAGAGACTTAATTTCTTTTTTTCTTTTTTTTTTTTTTTTTTGTGTCCTTTCTTTTCTCCTCCTTCTGACTGCGCTGGGGCGCATTTCTTATGTGATGCTTGTATGAATGACAGTGCGTACAAGGCAGAGCAGAGGATTTCCCCAACACCCGGGCTTGTATTGTGCACCACCTTATTATCATTCTCTAACCCCGCACATATGGTCATCTTCCATTCTTCTAACTGGTTCCAGGGCCCTGGAATTCAGCATGACCCCGGAGGGCTATTCTAATGCAATCAGTAGGAATACTATATCCAGGGCCAGTGCAAAATCAAAGGACTGGCCAAAGCCCAGGATAAATTACAGCTGTTATAAAGAAATCACCTTTTCACCTTGGCCCTCATATTCTTTCAGTTTACAGTCATAACTCAGCAAGGGCAGCAACATTTGTCATTAATAAACCTGGTTGAATAAACAAGACTGATGGATTAACAAGTCACATGTAAAGAAATTTGAGAAAGTGAAAAGCTTTAGACAGAAGGTAAGGATAAGCTGAATTTTTTTTCCTGAGTTAAGAGGAGAATTGATGTATATTTATATCTATCTTTCTGTACATTATCTTCACTGTTAACATGTGCTGGAATGACTGAAAGCCATAGGTAGAGCTGGTATGAATAACTGCTGAAGAGTAGTCCACCTAATACTGGCATACACAGATGACCATACGAGTGACAAGGCGAAATATTAACTGACACTCAAGTTTCACCAAATAGAGACTTCTGGGCAATATTTATTTCTTATCCTACTTGGACACCATTGTTCTCCTCCAAACAAAAACCTTTTGTGATTCAAACTGAGAGAAAGGATATCCGATTTCAAAAACACATAACCATTTAGGGGCTGCATGGGTTAAAAGGAAAAAAAAAATCCCTGCATGAGACATTTGATTAATAATGTTTGACTGAAGATATCCTTAAATGTGTGTCACACAGAGCTCTGCAACTTTAACAACACTTGATTTTCCTTTAGCAATAGAAACATGACAAGGCAAGAATAGTTCTGGCATTCCAGAGCCTAAAGGGTTAAAAAAAAGTCCTTGGAAACCTATGAGAAAGAGGAAGAGCCGATTATATTCCCTAGTTCTCCTGGGAAAGCCTATAAAGGTATGACTTTTTTTTTTTTCCTTCCCATTAATTCCTCTGTGATTTATAGTATCTCAATTTGAAAATTATTAAATCTCTGCCGCACCTAAAAATAACGAGGTCAACAGCTACAAAATATATGTAGTTTACAATATAATGCATGCTAATATTTTATATAAAATACATACAGAAGAGTATATGACATTAAAAAAAATAAATTTTCTCTAAAGAAAGATGTGGAACAGATGAACTGCACCGCAAGGACAAGAATCTGTGCCTGATCTTAGACCAGGAGCGGGGGCCAGAGGTACCCTGAGAGCTGTGCCAGGCCAGGGGCTCGCACAAAGCCATGCCCAGGTGTTCAGAGATGTTTGCATTGAAATTTAAACTGATTGAGATGCCGGCGCTCCTTCTATTTTTGTTTCTGACACAATTTGGCCTAATTAGTCCTAATTTGCTGTGGGGATGGGGGTCTCGGGGTGGAGGAGAGCGGGTGGGCAGGCAGCAGTCACCAACAAAGATGCAAAGAAGTTGGCAGAGGTGCAAAATTAGATGCAGGGGTGGTGGAAAATATAATTTATTAGTGTTTTGGGGTGTGTTTTAAAACTACTTGGCCTTAAACAGCCTTCATGTGGCCATCAGCTGTTAGCCGGGCGAAGAGGGGTGCGCGGAGCCGGCCCCAGCTGCGCAGCACCTTTTGTGCCTCCCGTTTAAAGCCCCTGGGTTGATAGTTCACATTCACGTGGGGAGAAATATACAGCATGCGAGGCTGAAAAGCAGTTTTTACTCATAAAAACCTTTGATAGTTTAGCCATCTGGTCAGAGTGAAAGAAGCTCATAAAAGAGGCCCAAAAAAGGTCAGAGGTCTGCTGCTTCGTGGGTCAGGGGGGCGGCGGGGGCTTGCTGTAGTGGACTTTACTAAAAACTTGTCAGTGAGGATCTTTGACAAATTATAGCACATTCCTCGGCTTTTGGGGAAAGTATTTGATTACAGTGTGCAGGAATGTTGTTGATATTTGCAACCTTTCAGCAAAAAGAGGCGTTTAAAGCCAAAGCTTTAACGCTGCTCTCGGAGCCAACCACAGTGTGACTGTGGATGGGGAGGTTTTGTTTTATTTTGCTTTTAATTTTTTTTTTTCTTCTTCTTGGTCTGGTATAAAAAGATTCAGGAGAAAACAAAACAAACCCTCTCTCCTGCAGAAAGCACAAAGGCTTTGACCTTTGATTCAGGTCATTTATTCTTTTAAATGGTTGCAAATTATAAAACATCCAATTACTTTTTCCTTCCAACTGTTGGCTAGTGACAAAGCAATAAACAAAACAGGGGGGGAAAATGTCAAACATCTACCTTATTTTCTGGCTTGTTCCCATCAGCCAAGCCAGCTACACTTCTTTTATTTGTGAGAGGCATGCTGAAAAGCAACAGGATTTAAGAAGACTGAAAGCAATTTTCCTGTAAAGGTCCAGAAGAAAGCAGAGGAAATAACATTATTTTTATGAGGTGTTTCATGGCACAGCATTATAATAAGTCATAGTACAGTAGTTGGGTCTTAAGGGACAGGGCTGCATCACCAAAGTGCACAGAAATAATTGTCAAGAGTTTGGGGTTGTTCTTTCATCCTGGGGGAGGGGGGAAGAGGCAGAGAAATGAGCCAGTTAAGATTATGCACTTAAAGTATACAACACTAGCTCTCTCCTAGTAGAAATCCACTTATTTAAACTTAATCCATCTTCCACACATGCTATGAATTGCAGCCTCAGGAAATTGGATGCATATTCATTTCGCTTGAAGCAAAATCTTACATGGTTTTCTGAGGACTAACATCAATAAGAAAAAAAAAGACTAGCGCAAAGTTACAAAAAAAACTTGTCAGGCTAAGATGACAGTTTGAAAAACATTTTGCAACATCTTCATTTAAGGTTTTTTTTTTGTTGTTGTTGCTATTTTTTAAAGGCTGACAGGACAATTCATAGCTACCGTGACTGCAGAGGAGCTCAGTGTTGCAAAATATCTGCTTTTTTTCTCTTTGCATACACACAAAGCAGCAGTGTGCCTTTTAGTACACTACCTTTCTTGTGACATCTGAAATTAGACTCTGACCTTAAAACAGTGAAACATCATATCTACTAGTGCAAAACAAAAATGCAGGATTACAGCAAAGCAAATAAAGATACGCATCAGTTAGTTGTCACCTGACTGTTTTTTAACAAATATAAATCAGGTTTAATAAGTCAGATTAGTGGTTAAGTTTTCTGTTGAAGGAACTAAGATTTCTGTACATACTACTAGCCCTGAAATGTCTGTGTGTCATACAAACATACCAATTTATCTGACTTCTGCATACACATCTACATATATATATATATATATAGAGCACCTCCTATCTGGAATTTATTTTACAGGGTGATTCTCAGGGGAAGTAAATCAGTAAAGCCCCATTGATTTCAACAGATTCTCGCCACTGGAACTCTGTTAATGTACCAGCAGAGGTTCTGGCCCATGGTGTTTATACTGACTCTAAATAAATAAATAGGAAGCACTGAGGGGCGATTATGTTTAGAGCACAGTGCTGCTTTCCGGCAGGTTACAGGGCGAGTTAAATAGAAGTTGGGGCTCGTTAACTACTAACAATTGTTGATAAATAAGCTTGTCCATTAATTATACTGATTGTTGAGGAAGGGCAGTTAAGCAGTGACCACACTGCTGGGTTTTCTGAAATTATGGAAGAGAAAAGTTTGGGAGGGTAAAACCCCAAACTGCTATGAGTGTTCTTGGCAAATAGCACTGCCCTGACCCACAGGGGAAAAACTGAGAGCATCGGTCGGTACGGTTGTCGTTTTGTCTTGACTGACAAGCCCAGCGATCCCTTATCCTTCTCCAGGAAGGAAGGACATGGTCCTGGGAACCCACAGTGAGCCATAGGCTGGGGAAGTGAGAAAGACGTTGCCCTTCCTTATGCTGGTGATCATTTGCTGACCTTATGCATCAAATTGCACAGGGAAGAAATTACTTTTCTTGAATCTAAAGAAGGTAACTAGTAAATGCGCTTCTTATTCTTGTGTCTAATCCCTAAATCCTACTAAACTATTTGCCTCAGTAATATCCTACTGCAGTAAATTCCACAGGTTAATCATATACCAAGCACAAGATTATTTTCTTTTATCCATTTTCGTTGACATGTAAGAGGACATTTTAAATTTGACTGCCATTTGTCTTTAATCATCAGCTGAGTAAATAAGTATAATCATGCAACTTTATTTTGTGACCTGTGCAGAAGCATCTCTGCCCTCCATGGGGAACCTTGGCAAACGAGACAGAGGTCAAAACCTCAGTCACTATCCTTATAGGCATGACTATAGTATGGGATGAGACATTTGTCAGGACAAGCGCAGTGCTGAGCTGTGACAAGTCAGAAGGGCTATAGTTTCTCCTGAGGAAGAAGGTTGATTTCTATCACTGAAATTCCTTGGAGAGCAATTCAGTTAGTGTGGGGCATCAGTTGTCCTTTAATGACAGACTCCGTGGAGCTTATATATGCTAGCAGCTGCTCTTTAACTATAACGTTACCCCCTGGACCCACAGGGACAAGCAGTTGCGATCTGACTGCAGAGCGTATGTGGGTCAGTAGCTGATGAAGCTGAAATTTATCATTGGAATGATCCCCAAGTGCTTTGCAACACGGGAGAATGATTAAGTATGAAGGTAGCACTAAGCAAGGTTTAAAGATTAAGGAAGAACAAGCTCAGATGAGAGGTATTTAAACTCAGATAATGATGTGAAACCAATGGACAGTACTCTTGGTGAGATGTTAAAGGTTAGAAATACAAGATTTTACAATACGGAGACAACTCTTGGATCAGAAAAGCGTTTATGTGGTCAGCAGTAGGACCAAGTCAACTCTCAGCCCCACTGGGTTAATTGCAAAGTTATTTTTGGTTATTCCTGTGTAAGGGAAATTGAACTCAGTATCTCTCACTTGTTCTCATAATAGATTTGTTTTGTTGGCACAGTCAGATTTTACTGTCTTGTGGCCCTGAAATGCAATAAAACAAACGATAGAGAGATGTAGTCTCTGCATCCGTGGTCAGAAAGGGGAAGAACTTCACTTTTAACTGCTTTGGCCCGAGCGGGGGAAGCACTATTGAGAGCGCATACCCTGGCGTTTTCTTCCTCACTACCCATTCCCAGAACACAAACTGCTCTGGATGAAAGAGCTCGTAGCCTCCTTCGACTTGGAAAGCTAAATGTCCCCAGGTCTGTCCTGACTGAATACTGGGCTTCCTACTGGACCCAAACACATGTTAAAATTATACACATATTCATAATGTGCTTCCAAGTCAAAATGCAGTCCTGAGCACATATTGCATTACTCTTTTTGAGATTATTCTTTGCTACTAGAAACAAATCAGAACAGCACACAGATATGTGAAACCAGATTTAAAGTTGGATTTACTCAGTCCAACAGAGTTGTCATTCAGTTATGGACAGCTTCATTTTTATATAAAACAGCTCAGGCTAAGTGATTTCTCTAATAAGTATATCAAGAAATGCCCAACAGCCATGAGAAGTGATTAAGGTTTAAGTCATTTACCCAAAATATTTCTTCCCAAGAACAGCTTGATTTGGACGATATTTATGAGTATTCTGAACTGTTGAATAGTTCTCGGTTTCAGGAAACTACAGTACACAACCAGTCCTGGGATTGATGACAATCTCAAACTCCAAACATCAACTGGTTTTATACTTAAGGTGAGAGGGGCTAGCATAGGCCCTCCATGCTTAAAAATAATATTTATAATATTGCACAATTAGACTCTAACATGACAGATTTGATTGTTCAGTTACTATTTTTGCCCTGATTTACACTCCTTGCTTTCTTCAGTTGCCTTGTTGTCAGGGTTTTAGATTTATCACCCTTCTAACACAACAAACAAAATGCCGGTGTTGTGATGAACTTATCAATCTCCATTAATTATATCAGCAATGTGGTGAAATAGTCTATTCTGCCATCTCTGGAATATTGCTTGGCTTTAGGTTTGGCTCTCTCAATCCGATTTGTAGATACTTATTCTTGCACTCATGACCTCCTGATTGGATTATTGGAATTCTTTGCTGACAGCTCTTCCTGATAAGGCCTTGCGCAGGATTGAATTAATCCAAATGCAGTAGTGAAGAAATTCTGTTAAACGACTGTCCTCAATACATTGGTCCAGCACCGTAACTGGTTTCTCGTGACTATATAGCCCTGCACCAAAGTGATGCTGTAAGCAACTGCAGAGGAAGCCCAGACTGTCTCAAGAGTCTCGCTCCTTTCTGGCACTCCTGTCTCTTTCATCTACCTTCTTCCTGGCTCCACAATAATATTTGCTTCTCTTTTGCTTGCTCTTGATCTATTTATCTACTGCTAGGCACTGTTTGTCTGAGGTATTAAAATCATTTCATCCTCAATAGCACTGTGCAATGAAGACATAAAATTTTGCACTGTGGTATTCAACTTTGTATCTATGCAGTTACTTTCCATGACAAGGCATCATAGATAATATTCACGTCATTTCCCACCCCTCTCCATGGACAACAGAGTCCACTGCAGTGTTCTCACTGATGGTCTCCTTGGGCAGCAGGGCAGACACCTTCCAGTACAAAGTCTGCAGGCTCTTGGGCTAGATCTATCTAGAAGCTGCATTGCCAGATTGCCAGTTCTTCAGGAGGAATATTATATTTATTAGGATAGCAATGGAGCCTTAATGTGCTCCTGAGTCTTTTAATGGGCTTGCAAACTATGTAGAAAGCAAGCTATTAGAGAATTTAACCCAAGCAGTTGTAGTTTATCATTAGCGGGCAACATACACCTATATGCGACTAACAATATGTTGGCTTCTACAATAAGATGTAACAGCTCTATTTAGAAACTGGGAGAAGGAAGTAGGAGACTCACAAGTTTTGCCAGAAAAAAGTGAGTACACTCAGAGCATTAGAGACACTAAAGTTAATTTGGAGTAAAACTCCATTGAATATTCTCGAGATGAACTGAGTAATAAATGAAAATCTCAGCTCTTGCCACCCTCTCAAAATATGTAGAGCTGGATACAAATATGAAGCAGGCTGCATTTCACTGGTACACTGTAGTCTGAAATGCTAAAACAGATTCTTCAGCAAGACAAGACCTTGGAGCATAAATTTTACCACCAAATCCCAAGGAAAAATCACAGATGGATTGGAGGGCAGTGTTTATCTGGGACTTTGCTGTTAAAGGGAAGTAGAAAGGCTGGAGAGATGCCTTTGCACAGAAAATCGACTGACTTCTCTGGGATGGCAAGAGATGCTGGACGCTCATATGGCTCTTTTCCAGTCCAACAGCGAAAGCCCTCATTTGTTTTTCAAATCCTTCTGAAAATATCTTTTATTACTGTTTTTAATGGGGCCTGTTACAACAGCAGGTGTGACATTTGTATACAGCAATTTCAACATATAAAATATTTGACTTTATTGATCTAAACAGACAGTAAAGCCAGGAAAAAAAAATTCTGTGCTTTTGCATGGAACATAGATTATATTAATTTGCCAAAACCTTAAATGGAGTAATTGGGCACATTTAGCCTCCTTTAATCCAGTTTTCAGTACCTGATGAGTCGGGTAGCTTGGCAAGCTGAACTCCAGCCTGCATTTGTACAAGACAAAGACGAGAAGCTGGAGGTTATCCATGCTACAGGCAGCCACGTGTCCACACACACTGCTCATACACAACCTGTGCAAATATTTTTAAAATTCCAGAGCCTATGGTGTGGGGGAGGGACAAGGGGACGCTCATGAATCTTCTCACTAAGTCCTGAGGCTTATCCAATATTTATCAAAACTTAGCAGTTGTTTTGCCTAGGGTTTATGATAGATAGAATTTAGATAACTTCTGAAAATTAGGAGTGGCTAATGAAGTTCACATGGGGAATTTGTTGTTGCTGCTCAAGAGCGTCGTCTGGCGCAGAGTTCAAGGGTCCTGGCCTGCTGATATTTAAAGAAGCTAACGCTTCACTCCAGATTTCAGCTGCGTGTATTTCACACCACGGGAAGGCAAGGCTGCATCAGCCTGGCGCACTGCAGCCCAGAGACTCTGCGGTCCAGAGCCTGCGCCGGGGAGCTCCTGAAACACGGAGCCTGGACGGCCTGGCACTCGAACAAGAGCCCGGTCACTGCGGTCAGTGTCTGTAAAGCCAACCTGGCCGCTTTCTACAGGTGCCGCATGGGTTCTGTGTTCTCAGTGCAGCTTTGCACATCCCTGACATCAGTCTGGCCTCTGCCATTCGCGTGGCCTTTGCAAACCGCCTGCCCTAGAACGGCTGTAGGTGCCAGCAGGGCTGGGGATGCTGAGCTTGCCCTGTGCTGGTAACCAGACCCCTTTCCTCAAGCATGTGCCGTTTGCATGCATCCTCATGCATGTCCATGGCCGTTTCCAGAGACCGGGAACAGAGCTGGCTGTGCAAACACCCAAAAAGAAGTCCATCTCATGGCTCCTTTTCCGCCAGCAAGTAAGATGTTCCCAGCTAGTGGATTATAAATGTCGTGCTTCATTACATTTTAAACAATAAAAATGAATGACCCATCTCCAGCGAGTGTCATATTTCTGGAAGGGAGGATAACCTGTGTAGTTAGGAACATGTCCTAAATCTATCTGCTCCATTAATCTTTGGAAGTTGGAATAGTTCTAAGGGTTGGAAAGCAATTAATATCTCGCCAGCAACAACGTTCTCAAATGGATGACCCAGGACTTCGGTTACACCTGAGCAGAAAGCAATACCTCACCCAGCTCTTGCAGAAAAACTCATTTGAAAACGCAATGAAAGGTCATAAAAATTGCGGATTACTTTAGTTAGTCATTTGTAACAGGTAAATGCGTGAGTATAACTTCCTGGGGTGGAGGGAAAGGTCTTTATGATTTTTTCCAGGGTTATGAATACATAAATAACAATGGTCGCTTAAGGAGGACAGAAGCTTTGGGATTAACCTTTCTACACATTTGTAAGTAACCTGTTGACCCAGTAAAAGATTTTTTCTTGTTTGCTCTCCACATCAATCATATCTGTAGGAGATGTAAACATTTCACCACCTAGTTCAAAATGAAAACTGGAAAATAATCACTCGACCTCTACAATTAGATGGTTGCACTCCAGCTGGCTTTTGCTAGCTGCCAAGTGCATCGCTACAGAAATTGTTATGTGAGAAATTAATAGCTCAGACACATCACGCACGTCCCAGCGAGGAGCTCGGCCACCGCTGGGGCTACCAGGGGTCCCCTCCCCAGCGCAGCATCTGCTGCGAGCGCCGGGTCTGCGCTGGCCTCGGATGCTCTCGCCCCCATCACCGACGGCCTCCGCGCCCGGCACCAGCGGGGCTGAAGGCTCAGTACTCTTTGGGGCCTCTTCCCCGTAGTTTAAACTATGATGCACAATGCGTTATTTTTTTATAATTAACAATGTGTATTTTTATAACTATTTTTATCATTTATTATTTATATATTGCAGGCTCTCCAAGGTGGGAGCTTGCCTGGGGGGAGGAGAGGCCTAGACGATCTCAGCATGGTTACTGCACCCCAGCATCTGCGTTTACTCACAAAGATTTCCCACTCAATACTTCCACCGTTAAAAAAAAAAAAAAAAAAAAAAAAAAGTCCCTGTCCAGGGTGGCCAGCTCCATGCAGCATCCCATGGAGACAGACTCCGACTGGGATTTTGCTGAGCCTTTGTTGCCTACCAGATATTGAGTAAGAACTAATTAAACTGTCTGTGTTCAGACCTCCTCACCCAGGAGGGTTCTACTCTAGGTTCATTTGTAAACACAGCTATAATTTATAAATTATGAGTCAGACCGAGGAACACCAAAATTCTCTATTGTTGCTTTAGAAGAGTCTCTATCATCTAGAAATTATCAGTGAACAAGGTTTGTTCATCTGAAGAGAAAATTGACTCCAGATCAATGGCTTCAATCTTAATCACAGAGAGTTTAAGAGTGTCTTAATAATATGCCAAATTCACTTTAAGCTGGAGAAATTCCACCTCTATCCGCCATCTGGAAGGCATGCTTTTGGGAGTTTCTTTGGGTTTTGCTTACTCCTTCACAAGATACTCTCACAACATCTATGTAAACATTTGATTCAGGTGCTTTTGCTGCCCTTGTCTTCCCATTGGTTTTGTGGGATCCTCAACCTTCACTCTGCGAACGATGCCCAGTTTAGTCCGAAATCACAAAGCACTGGGCAAGGAGGATCCAGCCCTATCAAGAAACTCATCCATGTTTAAGGGAAAACAAACAAACAAACAAAAAACAAAACAAAAAAACCAAAACAACACACACACACACACACACAAAAAAACAAACAAAAACTAAAACAAGCCCAGAATTTAGGCCAAGCACAGGAGCCAGCAGGGCAAGACAGGAAGGAAAGGAGGAGGAAGGGCTCAGCAGCAGCTGACTGATCTGGCACTTCCCCAGACCATTTGCAACATCAATCCATGGGCTGAAGTGCCCACAGCAGCCTCAATATCCTCCAGGTGCCTGACACGAAAACCAGAGAGATCTGTGTGAAGCGCTCTACTGACTTCAATGGGTTCTGGATAACTAATTTTGAGCCTGAGCTAATTAAAGTAACGATCTGCCTCTTATTTGTCATGTCACTGAACTCATGCTGCCCACAGCCAGCTGCATTTATGGTATCACATAAATTACAGTATCTACACTGCCATCAGTCAAGTTCCTCAAAAATACTAGGCATCTGTAGTTGTACACGTATTTTCCATGAATCCATATTGAAATAAGTAAACTTAGCTATAATTAGCTAATCAGCAGTGCCACCATTGCTGTTTTCAAGAAGTGAATGTACATCCAAATTCAAAGCAATCAGAACAACGAGTTTGGAAATTTAAAAATAAAAGTTTGCAAGTGTATGATTTCATGGAACACAGACATGTGCAATCTTTAGCTCGATTATTTTTGATTAAAATAGTAAAAGCTCACTATCTCTGAATATCTGTTTGGCATGGCACAGCTATTCAACCTCCACGCTGCTAAAGAGTTACGATTCTATTTGAAAATCAGAAGACATAAATAAAGATTATTTATTTTTCTTTAAAGGATGGCTAAGCAACATTATCAAATCCCTTCTATTCAGTTTAGATAGCCTTTACTGTAGCCTCTGAACTCTTCACAATCATCAGTTGATTTTTAGCCTTAGAACAGCTTAGAGAAGCCAAATAAACCATACCTACTTTTTGGGGAGGGAAGGAGAGGGGAAGGGGATGGCTGAAGCATGTGATGGGCTATGTATAAATTATCCAAGGTCAAAAAAGAAATCTATGGCAAATCTACTGTGCTGCAAACCTTGTAACTTTTGAATAAAAAAGACCAAATCGAGATGACTGAATTTCCCCCATGCATTTACTCTGCCAATGCAAGTCAACTATGCTGAGGGGGTCTCAGCAGCTGCAGATGCCTCTATTGCATCTGGCAGCAATGGAAATAGTCTCAGATACGAATTTTGAGTTTCTCTGCAGTGTGACCATACCTCAGAGGTGGATCAAGCCTGGCTGGTGATGATATTACTGCTTCCTTCCATGACCAAAGCATTCATCTGTAGAAATAGATCCCCCTTGCATTGCAATGCTCCTTACCTCCCTGTTCCCATGTATCTCTTCCATGGTTTTAGTGGCAGGGGGGATTTCTTATCCTCCCTTTTCTGACGTATCAATTTACAGCTGTAGGTTTCATTACTCTCCCTGGCTAACACAGCTTTTTTTTCCCCAGTCTTTACAGAGGCCAAGGAGGCTCCTGCTGCCATCTCCTCTGACCTGGCCCAGGGCTCAGAGCCAAGAGCCACTGCTGGTGCATTAACGTCAATAGAAAAGGATGATTTTTAACCTTCAAACATTGAGCTGCAAATTGCCACATGGAAGGGGCAAACATGTTCCTGTCAAACCATCCCACTCCAGGGGAATTGGAGGGAACCCCCCCGCCAGCCATGACCCCTCAAACCCACATCCCATCCCTCTCCGCCTTCACCCCGCACAGTTTTCCCCTTGCTCTTCGGTGGGCACTACAAGGTCTCTTCAAAGCAGTCATGATTAAAATCTTCCCTAAGAAGCAAAACCCCCTTCAAGCCGTCCCTCACCTTTTCCCCCTGACTGAGGGGCACAAAAAAGCACAAGAGACAACCCTGAAAATAAGCAATGCCTTTAAGGTAACCCAACAGAGCAACGCCCAGGCACTCATGATGTATATTTGCCTCTGTCAAAGAGGACAGCGGTTTCAGTCCGGTCCATAAAGTCTTAGTCTGCGACTTGATCACAAACATTTTCCAAGGAGGCCAATAAAATGAAACAAATAGGCTAACAAGCTAGAAATTCAGCATGGGGTAAGGAAAAGCCCCCCCAAATTTCCTAGATTCCTGGTTAATAAAACAGATGCTTTTATTAATGTCCGGAACCAGCTGAAGTGAGGTAATAATTGCCAGGGACTGACCTTGGGCTAATTTGAACAAACCTGATTCAAAGGAAACCTCTGTTTTTATGGAGTACCTCTCCCCCTCTCTGCATTCACCTTCTTCTATCCAAAGCACGAAATTATTTTAAAAATCTATGCTGTGAAAAGACTTGACATTTTTATGTTGAATTGTTTATCTCTTAAAAACTATTTCTCCAGAATATACAGTCACAAAATCCCACGTAGTGAAGGGACAGAATTGTCTTCCAATGGAGACAGTACCAAAGCTTACTGCTAATGAGTTGCAGATCTGCATCATAATTGAACATCCAGATTTCCATTTACAAAAGAAGGATGTGGTCAACAAGAACAAATAATGTTACTGAGCCAAAAAAATAGTAATTAAGAAGAAATTTGCAGAATCGAGAGTACAGTAACCAACATAAATAGCAGTCTAATTGCTGAAGACATGATGTATGAAAAGGCTAATCAATATGGCCAACGTTTTGTTCTCCTCTAGAAACGATTTGTAGTAATATCCATTTTAATTGTACAATCTCCGAGAAATGTTTGTGATGGTGCTTTCACGCTTCTTTCCCTTCTTAAAAGGCCAAGGTGCTTGGAAAGTTGTTTTCATTCTATCAAATAATACTGAATGCACACCCCCAAACAAAAAGGCCGGGGAGGGGGGGAGAAAAATGACACAAATAAAAGAAATTAAGCTTGCCATAATGTCTGTGTTTCATGTTAACAGACTCACTGTCCTGCTGGGTTGTCCATAATACTCTATCACAAGCACTGTCAGGGGCCCATGCTGGGTGGCTAATTAAAACAATTACAAAGACAAAGAAGGTATCAATAGCATTCCAAGCAGCAAACAAAGAGATAAAGTAGTGAAGATTTAAATCATCAATAGCTGCTCTCTCCAGGACAGTTTTGATGTGGGGACCATGTTCTCAACACTTCTCTCTCTTCTCAAAACCAGAGAGCTTACTGGTTCACTCAGAATTATTTCATTGAAAAAGTGGGGCAATAGTTAACACTTTAAAAGTAGTTTCTAAAAATTCCAGTAAGATAAGTCTTTGCCCATTTTGAAATTTCTATCTTGTAAATTTGGGACAGTTTTATACCAGGTTTTATATTACAGCTTTTACCCACGTACACATGCTCTCTGCTACCAGCAATTACAGGCATAAAATAGAAAGGCTTCAGTTTTAGTTCTAGGTTATCACAGACATGGAAAATAAACACATATCATGGAGGAAATCAATACAAGGAGAACAGATAACTGCATAAATCAGGCAAGTTCCTCAGATTCTGTTAAAGATTTTCCCGAAAGTTTTGATAAAGGCAATTCCACAGAGAAACCTATATATAGAAAACCAGTAAGCAATCCTGAAGTGTTTGCAAGCCAAGCTGTAGTAATACTTTGGACAAACATGCTTACCTTGATTGAAGCGTGTAAACAGTAACAGTTGTTTTTCTCATACACTAAAAAAGGGCAGCTTCTTCAAAAGGGCTGCTTCATTTCATGTAATCTATATGCTCCAACACAAAATGTTACTTTACAGGAAAAAGCTTTTCGGCAAAAAGGAGGATCTTAAAAGCTTTTGTCACGTCAATACAATTATCTACAATATGAGTTTACCTAGGGCTTACTTATAACTATATAGGAAGGTAGTTTTGTATAGGCAAAATGTTATGTGAGTTTAGGGGAGTTTCATTTGCTAAATTAATCAGTGCAAAGAAAACAGCAGAGCAGGGTGTGTCCGTGCTGTAAATGTGTTCTGACTTCCACTCAGCTGTTCTTTTAATCATCAGGATAAAGAGCCAAAAACTCCAATTAGCCAAGGAGAAACCTTGAGGGGCAATGACAGCTTTTTCTGATTGCTTCCTCTGATGGAAGCAAAGTGATTGGGAATGTAATAGTTAGAGAGAGATCAGCAGCTGAAACATATATAGGTATTGTTAGCACAGAAAACTAGAAATTAAGGACTTTCTGAAGAGGTGTGCCTGAAAAAATTGCCTTTAATGAATTTGGATAACTCTGCAGAGAGCCTGACAAATTACTATTTTCTGTGAGAGTGAAAGAACATCAGAAACCTTATTTTTCACTGCAGCCTCAGTTAATGTAAATTTCTGTACGTGCCATTGTGCTTCAGTGCTAGAAGAAACCAGCAACTGGAAAAAGGAGAGAATATTGCTTATTAAGCATACTTTTACATGAGAAAGGGTTTTGGTTGCATTGTCTAAGCATTTCAAGATGTAATAGAGAAATAAAAAAGACACAACTATGACTTGAGTTACTAGAACAAGTCTCTCAATTTATTTTAAGGGAATTGAATGATAGGTGAGGTCTATATGACTTTTTTTTTAACATCCAAAACTTAAGATGAGATTCTTAACAAGGTTCAAGAAATTATAATTATTATTCTTTTATAGCAAAAGCTCCATGTAACTTCCAATTTCAACTGGGAGATTTCATGAAAATGTTGTAGTTACTTCTAGATTTATAGGATATGAACAACCTGAGGATTTCATCAATGAACGACTCTCAAAAGTCAGAGGAATTAAGCTGACACTCAAGTGTTTACCTACCTGACATTTTGCTGAAAAGAAAACAATATTACTCCTGATACAGAAATATAAGCAAACCTTTAAAATCTTCTCCCTGAACTGAGTCTAATTTGTTACCTGGACTCCAAGCCAAGGCAAAACTGGCACTGGTTACCTTTTCTGGCAATCATTTTGCACAGCTCTGAAACAGCCTCTTTCCAGCTGGGTGCAAGGATTGTTACACAGGTCGGTTCACTTTTTAAGTGTGATGATAAATTATGATCTCAGCAATTTCTATCATTTTGTGTCTCAGGACACCTGGGGATGGAAAACAGAAAATGATCTTTCTTCCTTTTTTTGTGGATTTCTAGCTGCATCACTGCTGCTCGTGTTACAGCTGTGTCCAGTGGGATGAAGGCTGCCGACATCCTCGTGGACGTGTTGACCACCTATAAATCCCACCAGGTTAAGCACTGCTCCCATGTCATCACACTGACTCCCAACATTGATGTATTTATTCTGCAGCTGATATCACGAGCAAGAGAACCAGATTAGATTTAGGAGTATATGTGAGGTCACCGAATCACAGTGAAGTGGAAAAAAGGGAAGATTTGCTGGTCATGTGTATGCTGCATATTATAGCTGTTATTCCTGAAACAAAAGATTTCTTTATACATTCCCCTCTATTTTCTTCCTTTTGCCCAGCTCATAAAGCCTCTGCTAACCAATCATTTCAGTTTGGAGCGTAAGAAGCACATGCAAATTAGTTTTCTTAGCTGTAAAGTTGCAGATATTGGGAAAATCATGCACACACAGCTTTCTGAAGAGGCTCCATCCATTCCATTTTCTGAGCAAAACAAAACTTGTCCTTGAATTTTATTAAGCACTCTAATTGCTTTTAACACATCAGGAAGAAAGACAAGGACTTTAAGCCCTGTTTGTATAATAATGGAAACACCACGGTTTCTATTCGGCTAACTCTTAAAACATCGCATCTTTTGTCCCTGGCCACCAGCAGTAGCTATATAATCCCCTAGCCGCAATTGTGTTCTGTAACACTTGCCTTGGCTGCTGCCTACATTCCTGCCAAGCTTTTCAACATATCTACAGAACAGAGATTAAATTTATATAACTGCTAACTTCAGTTCATACACCTGCTTAGTGAAGCACTTAGTTCAATTTTGCAGTAAATATTTGAAACCAGTGAGGACCAACACCTTGCCAGTGTCTGTATCATAGCCATAGATGCAGTCAGATGTTATTTGCTGCTTACACGGACTGCAGTGAAGCAGATCTGGCTGTACAGCTTCCCTATAAAAACTCTCAGATTTTCTGCCAGTCATTCATTAGAAGCAATTATGTACCACTGTGAAAACATATATTTAAATTTATATGTTTGAAAACTCAAGCTGTTTCATCTCATGGTCAAAGGGAACTGATTCCAGAAAGGCCAATACATAGCTTTAGAAAACTTCCTAAAGTTTTCCTAAAAGTTTAAGGAGTGATTACAGTTTTCTCCTTTCATAATATAGGAGCACAACAATGCTGTTATTCTTTTATTACCGTGATAAAGATTAGTTTATTTTTTTATGGAGGCATACAAAGTAGCTATGAAGTGTGAACCTATGGCAATCTTTTGGGAAAAGAGTTAGAGGTGGCTGTTCAGCTCCTGTAGCAAATTCCTTGGGTATGCAAGTACCTTTATTTGCATTAACACAAGCAATTTCTGAGCATGCTGTCAGGGTGTCTGCATGGGCCAGTGAACAACCCTGGCTTTTGGGCACATACCCACCTATGCCACAAGATTAATGTGCATCAAATTAAGTACATGTTATGCCTGCTTTATATTTTGGTGAGCCACACACTACTCACTTCTATCTGCAAGAATTAAAAATACTCTCACTTTACTTAATGATTGATAATTTCCTTCCTCCAGGAATAATGGTTCAGCACCAGGACGTACAGCTGAGGAGCGAGGATTGCCACCTGAAAGTGCCAGCTCTTGTGCTCTGCGCTGTTTCTAGGAGAGTTTCTGGGTTTTATCTAAAGATAGTTTAACATAAATCACAGAAACTGTCCTAAGAGCAAAGCCAGAGACCAGTACCTGTCTTCTTGTCACTAGGAAAGAGGCTACGCACTTGCTGCTGGGGCACAGTCTGCCAGCTAACCCTCACCATGGACGAAATTTCCTCTGGATCTGTTGGGACAGAAGGCAGCAAAGGACACGAACTCTTTTCTCAGTAATGGCTCTTACCAATAAACCATTCTGGAAAAGAAGGGTCCAGCTACATCCTTTGGCCCCTCCACGTGCTCAACCCAGCACGTGGGGCTGCCGAGCGTCTGAGCTTTTGGGTCACAGCTTTGGGCCAATTCACAATTTTAGGCCCTTGGGAAGGGAGTTTGGATCTGGCCAAATATTTGAATTCCATTTTTTTTTTTTTTTTTTTCAGTCCCCAAACTGCCACTATATTAATAGAACAGTGACAATTTTTCTGACTACAGAATTGCTGCTATTTGCTACTCCTCAGGGCAGTGAAAGTACATCTATTACTTAATTGTCTTGGATTATTTCAAAAGTTAGGGCATTGCCCAGTAGAATTTCCCTGTGAAATAAAAATAAAGTTACTAAAGAATGAAAGCAGAATACAATTCTAATGGACATCAAATTAAAAAATCCCAGAGAAATAATTCCTTCTGCTTTTAATAATAGCTTCCGATTTAGAAACCTTTTATATTTAATCAACCTGCTTAAAATTCTTGCCTCCAGCAGGAAAGAATCTCAATCAGAGGGAGACAAACATTCATTAAGCCTTGTACAATAAACCTGCTCTGCAGCTGAAGTGCTATTAATATCATTTTACAGAAAGAGGAAATGGAAGAATAGTGAGATGGGAGTAACTTGCTTGAGGTCACAAAAAGGTTCATGCAAGCATGGTAGAGTAGTAAACCTTGAATCAGAGAAGGGTACTCTAGCTATGGCCAGTACTCTTACTATACATTTCACATTGCTTTGTATTTACCATTTCTTACTACTTTTCTTTCTTTCCTTCTTTCTTTCCTTCTTTCTTTACATTATGGAATGTGAATACATTTTTCTCTTGAAGATCTAAACATTTAACATTAGCATTTCAAAACTTCATTGCATGTCCCAACACCAAGTCATTATACACATTGATTCCCTTAATTAACGAGTATTATTAAAAAAGTATCCAGTCCTTTCCCCCTCAGCCATAATTTCTTCTTTTCCCCTGTTAAATATAATTCTAGGGAATGGGATACCCTCTTTTTTATGCATATCTGTGCAAAGACAAGCGTGCTATGAATCCTAACTGAGGAGAGGCAAAGGGAGATGTAAGACGATGGCCTTATCGACATACGACTTGTCACATCAGCCTAACTGCTAGTTTACAGCTCACGGCTGCATTAATTGCTACTGCGGATATACTATGTAGGAACAACAGATGTTTCTGATAGAAGGTACTAGGTGACTTGTACATTTGAAATAATTCTTTTGGTAAGAAAGACATGTGGACCAGATCCCGGTTAATTAAATGTCTACAAAATTACATGAAAACAGTATTGGGATAATACTTTTGTGAGACAGAATAGAACAATTAGTAGAAGTGGGAAAAAATCCTCAGCAGAATTGACAGATTTTATCACAGATTTGTACTTCAGTAAGCTATGCTTTGAGCTGAGGAAGCTGTATGTATTTTAATTTTAGGAATAAAATACAGATATGGAGTTATTTGTAGCATATTTTACTGTCTGAATAGGCAATAATAATCTTGCAATAAAGGCAGGTTTAGTCTAACTGTAGCGTCTGAAAAAATATTAAGAACAAAAGAGCCATATTTCCATAAAAACAGCAACTATATCTATTTAAAAACTGTAAATATAGACAAAGGAGTTGGAACACCGTCAGAATATTTTTCCCAGTTTAACTTTTATCTATTACTGGGCTGCTCCAGCACCATGCTGCACATCCTAGTTCCTTCCTAGCAGAAAGAAGTTCCTTGTGATTTTCATCCCTTTGCAGTGCCTGAATATACTTAACAAAAAAGACAAAAATCTGGCACTGTTCCCAGCTGTGCAGTGGGTGCTAGAGATCTAATTCAAAGATCACTGAAAGCGATGGTGGTTTCTCCAACTTCAGTAAAGCCTAGAGCGGCCCTGAGAAAACCCAAGGCGAATGAGAGGGAAGGGCTCAGTGGTCAAAGGCCTGGCCCCAGTTGGCACATCCGCTGTCTCAGTATGGATTTAGCCCATTGCAAATGTAAAATGCAACATATTAGTTTAACATTTCTGACAGGGGCTTTCATTCCTCGATTTTACCACCACTTTCCACTGGCTTGTGGATATTTCTAGGAGCTTGGAGCTCCACCCGTGCACTGGTCTAGTCCAAATACCTCACTACAGAAATTAAAACTCATCACAACTGGGTGGTGAGAAGAGCCATTTTCTGAACAGACTAACTTAGTCAAAGGGGAAAAATAAGCAGACTCGCTTGGAGTGAGCAAGGATCATGAATGCACCACAGTAGCTCAGCACACTGCTCCAGGGAGACCCTGGAGCGCTGGTAGATAGAACAACAAAGTGAGTCAAAAGAGAAGTGAAAAACATGGAGATGCTTAACGTAGCCCTTGTGATAAAGCAAATGGGGAGATGAGGCCCTCACATGAGCATTTCTTCATGCAACTCATTAAGACGTGAGCAAATTCACAGATGTTTCTGCTGACTCCCAAAGTCCAACTTCCTCCTGGAACTGCTCATCGCTCCAGAGCTCTCCTGCTCTCCTGCATCTCCCGTTTATGTAGGCTAGTGGTCCCTGAAGAGGAAATAGAAACTAAAAGGACTTTTAGTTGACTTAATTAATGCCTGTAACACTAGTCAATTGACATCAACACCTTGTCTGTCAGCCACTGTAGGAGGGGGATATGTGTTAAAAGTAACAGTCCATTTCCGTTTCTCCAGCCTCAGCTCTGCTGCAAAAAGGCAGAAGAAGCCAAGGCCAAGTCAGTTAGTGACATCTTAAGGCTACTAACAGAAATGGCTATGTATTTGATTTCATGCATTTTGTACACAACTGGAGAACCAGGATATTGCTGCTCCTGAACAGAGTATCTGCAGCCAGAAGAATCTAGGCATCACTTGAACAACAGGCTGATTACTCAGGGATTATCACTGAAACATGCAGTTTTCAAAGAAAATTCAGCTTCTTTTGAAATAATAATAACAGCAATTATAATAAAAATACACTTCATTTAGCAAACTTTGTCCTTATAAAACTGAGAACCAGTGCTTCTAAACTAAGCGAGCGTGGAGGAAAGAGTCTCAGGCATCACTTGCCTTTATAAGACGTAAAGCCCAGTTTCAAAGTGCAGCTTCAGCTTCGTGATCTTAGTTTCACCATGCAGCAAAACAAAAGGCAAAGCTCTCCAAAGGGTGCATTAAAGCTAACGCTGCTGTGAGTCACCTCCAAAGAAAAACTGCTTCCCTCCGCTGATAGAGAGGTTGTGATTAGCCTCATTAGGTGACGGTCACCCTTTGTGACCGTCCTCCTCAGTTCAGATTGCAAAGTTATAAATGGTGTTTTAAAACAAAAATGTTCTGCAATTATTGTTTCTTACAAATAAAGCAACAAAATCATGTTTGTCATCCTAAAGCTCTAATTCTGCAAACTTCCCATCCTTATGGGGCCTCGTTGATACCAGTCACCAGCAGTATTTGACATTCCTTCCAGGAGTCACTGCGGCACATGGCTCGGGCTTTGTACAATTAAGAGAAGCTGGGACTTGACAATGCAATTCAAAATAAATGATTCCCAAGGTGATGGTGGTTGGTCTTTTTGTGGGCAAGAAGCTTCATGTTCTCCAGCTGTGGCACGTTGTTCATAGCACCCTCACTGACGGTGAAAACAGCTGGCTGATCATGCAGGGATTTAGCTGCTTGGCGTTTAGCTGAGAAGAAAACAGCTGGAAAAAAACTCAGAAAACAAAGACCTCACTAGTAAGTTGTGATTGCAAAGAGAAGGCACAAGGCCACATCTCACCAAAACCAAACCCTTAGGAATTCTGATACTAAATTGCTTACTCCATTTATCATAATTTCTATACCATATAGCTAAGGTGGAGAATTCCAAGAGTGAACTGTGATATTTCATTTCACATCCAGAGAATTTACCTGGAAGCAGAGAAAGGCAGTTCAGAAAAAGTGGCTCAACACTCCCAGTCTGAGGACAGCTTCATTTGTGTCAAGTGCAATGACACTTTATTCACTATTTTATATACAGCACTGTTTTAAAACATACCTTTAAAAGTTTTTCTGACCTTTTCAAGTAATTGTGATATTATTTGAAAGGTTTAGGAGAGACAAGCTGCCTGAATGGCTGCATACTGCCTAAAGCTCAGGTAAAACTGAACCCTCTCACCTGTGTCATAGAACGGCATGACGCTAGTTTTGAGTAGCTGATCTGTGAAAAATGTACGGCTTAATATCTCTTAGTAACACCTGCCTACTCCACGTCATATGGATGTTGTTTCAAGAGCTCACAGGTCTTACCAGCACCAACACCCAGCCGCACAGCCACTGTGGCATGCACTGAATCACAGAGCACAGCAGGACTGCCAGACATCCTGTGTACCAAGGAATACACTTGTTACCTCATCTGTAATGCAGGTTTTATTCACTATTTCATTGATAAACTGCCCATACCCAATGGGGTGGCGAGTTGATACGACAGTCAAGATTTCTGCACTTTTATAGAGATGTGTGAATGAACATGTCAGCACTTTTGTGTTTGGTATATATAAAGATTTTTATTTAAAATGAGAGGATGCCTTTTATTAATTTACCAAGTAAACTGCTTTCCCCCACATTTTATCCCTTTAACATAAAGCTGTAGCTAGATTTTGTCAGTCAAGCCCGTTAGGACCTCTAGCACACAAATGACAAATCAGTGTTAGTATAACTATTGACACACATTTTTAATACATAACTACTGTTGTTATATATAATCAGAGCTGATAGAGTTCAGAATAAAAGGGTATTTTAAAGCGCCAATAAAACCACTTAACTTTTACAACACACTGCACTTACTCCGTTCCCCTCATTCCCCCAAAAAAGCTTTCCTTTTGAACTAAGCAATTTATATATTGGGTCAGTGTTATAAAGCAGGTATTTATAGCAGATTTCAATGGAGTGGAAGCTGGAATAAAGGCAACTTGCTTTTAAATGCAGCACAGAGGCACCTTTGCATTGATAACATTATCAACTGTTTGTACCCAGAAGATGATGTGTTCGCTGAGGAGCTTCAAATTCCATTTCTGTAACTGTAGCCCAAATTATTTACTTTCCTAATGAATAATTTATACTTCAATTTTTCTTAGACTCATTTAATGTCAGCTGACTAGCTTGTTCAGTGATTAGGTTAATATCAGAGCTAACTTAAAAATTTAGTTGATAACACTGCACTGTCTTTTTAATTTAATCTTTTTCTTTCCAGAAAAAGAAAAAGAAAAAAAAAACAAAACCAAAGAATGCTTTAGAAGGCTAGTGATAAAAGCAACTCTAAGCTGCATTATCACTCTAAGATGATCACATGCACAGACAGTTGGCCATAACTTGTGCTTTGTTATGCCTCAGGGTTGCATTTATCTTAGAAATCAGTTTGGTATTGATGGCATAACTCATCAGCCATGCTAACTATCCCCTTATTGCCAAACTATTCTCAATTACCATAGTGATACCTTCTTTCTTTAGACAAGCCAGCTCAACAAATAAGCAGGACAGGGGTCACACAAAATCTTCCATTACTGAACACCCTAATTTTTACCAAACATGACTACAGAAAGATATGTGCACTGTTTAAACAGAACATCATTACAATTAAAAGGAATAGGGATCAAGTTTTCAGGAAGTCCCCTCCAAATATGCTTTGGAATTGTTTTTCCCCTAATAAAAGACAATGTGGAATGAAAGAGAAGAAAATTTTCAAGTTTATGGCGGAGTTTTTATGTTTGTACTTAAACAATGCTAGTCTTCTATTCTTTAAAGAATCTATCATCTTTATGACATGAATAGGTGCAGACTGGAAAATCTTTGGATGAACTTCATTTTCTTTTAGCAGTATGAGTTAGTATGGCTTTAACAGTGAGTGGCTTCACTTATTTTTGTTAGGTTTTTAATGGTTGCTGTTAGTTATCACAGCAAACAGAAGAATTGTGTGTGGGGTTTCATTTTCTTCCCACCACCAAATATTTCTGCTTAACAAATGCAAAAATCGAACCCATACAATGGAATGTGTAGGGATGGAATTACCTGCATGGCAAATAATAGCAATTTACACATGCAAACAGCCCAATTATGTATGCATGTGTCAGGGAATTGTGAAACAAATACTTGAAAATCTATCCCAGAATAGGAAACTGGCATGTCAAACAGGTAAAAGGACAAGTAAAACAAATTTATTTTTTGTTTCTTTTGTATAAAGTTACTGCCAGCTTTTGTACCAGTCATATCATCAATCATATTTTAACTGGGGGGCATCTAACATAAAGGTCTCTGAAGTCAATAGAAAGGTTCCTATAAAATTTTATCTTTAAAAATGAATATATAGAGAGCTTTGTTTTTCTGCACAAGGATTTTTCAGATCATGCCTTTTCATATAAACTGGATTGACAGTTGGATTTATTATTGCGGACTTATCTACACTGGGAAGAAAAGAGGATTAATTCAAATTTAAATATTCCCCTGTGACTGCTCTGCACTAGCCAGGACTCAGTACTGTGCAAACAGCCATCTGCCTTCTCCTGCTCTGAGCTCTGGCTCCTGCTCGGAGGCATTTCCACAAACGCACCCAGCCCACGGGCAGGATACTCCACTCTCGAGTGTGCAGCCAGGTGACTGTTCCCATCACACGGGATATGCTAAGACACATGTATGTCTACATTATCTGGAGGGGTCAGATTCAAAAAAATCCATAACTTATTTTTCCTCATGGCATAAGCCTTTTCCTTTGGGGTCTTTTCAACCATCTAATGTACTCTCTTAGGCAAAACAGGAAGGCCTATTCTTAGGATAACGCATATTAATTTTTTTATTAGCATTATTAAAAATGCCAGAAGACCAGAAAGTGCTTCTCCTTCCTTGATGCTGGTGTCAAGCATGGCTAAGCATCTTTCTAAAGGGGCTGGAGATATCCATAAAATTCTGGTCATAGCAGGATGTTGGTTTCACTGTTGCGTATGAATGAGCCATGCTCAGCCCAGGGTTACTCTGGGTGCAACAGGACAAACTGTCAAGAGTCTTAGCCCTAATGTCGATGCTATCAGAAACTGGTGTGAAAAAAAAAAAAGAAGAAATAGAGGGCAGGAGACACCTTTGCAGATCATGCCAGTGGCTTGCTGTGGCTTTCACTCAGGACAAACTTATTTTCTACTAGCTCTTTGTCAACAGTTATCCTTGGTTCTTTAGCTTCCCACCTTTATCTGAAAGAAACAGTCTTTTCTTCCATGATGTCTCGATGTCTCGTTTCCTCAGTGCTGTGCCAAGCATTTCCCTTTTTTCTTCCATTGAAAGTCTGGCGAATGATGGGAAACAGCCAACTGGTATTCACGAGCCTTTGGACATCGGAAGATGGCATAAGAGAAAATAGGCACGTAATGTTTACAGTTCAGTTTCTATGGTAACAGAGTTTTTTGGGTTTTTTTGTTTGTTTTTTAAAGGCAATACTCTCAGTTCTTGAGATATTTTGGAGAGGAGGAACTGCTTTTCCTTTTCACCCATTTGCTTTGAGAGGTCAACATAGTGACTGGCAGCGCTCGTGCAGACAGCAATGGACAGGGCTTAGTCTGGGACCGCAGCTCCTCCACACCGTATTTCAGTGTCAGAGTGAGTCAAGGAGACAGCACTACTCACTGACGGTGGCTTCAGAGCATTTGCTGTAAGCAATAGGGCAAGGATGTCTAATGAGGCCACAGCAGCATTTGTAAGCTTGCAAGTGGTTCCATCTCCGACTCACAACCAGACAACTAAGAAACTCCCCTAAATACTATCATGTAAGGAGTTTTGGGGCACTTAAGAAACTTAAAAATTTGCTACTCTGGTAACAACCTTGAGTTACTTCTGGACTGCAATTTATTTCAGTAGTTTTATGCTGTGAAAAGCCCTTCCCCAAGCTTGTGCCACTGGGGCACTTGCAGTGACAAATTGCTCCATCCTTTATGGGTGCATCTCTCCCCCTCCTCAACGTGGTATATATGGTATGGGAATATGTTATGGCCTACATATGACCAACTCAGTTTTGGTGAGACTCTTAAGAAAAAAAGATATGTGTCAAACCCTGGGCTTCACCTTTCCCTGTCCAGCAACGAGATGCAGAAGTGAGAAGCGGAGGCCATGAGCAAGCTGTCCCCTGGGCCAGCAGCTGCCGTGCACAAGCACCGTGGGCACCGGTACCTGCAGGAGGGAGGTCACCGTGACCCCACCACAGCAGCGGCCACGCTGGCCAACTGCTCAGGGAAAAACCCTTTGCAACATGTGACAACTCAGCTGTGACTGAAAGGCAGAAGTCCCCTGGTTCCAGCAGGAGTGGCGATGCCTCTTCCAGCTTATGGGAAATGGGGAACGCGGACACAGCTTTTCCCAATGAGGCCACCTGGTCTGCGATGATGCTCTGCTGCAGACGTGACCTTGGTTGGCCAAAGTGCCCCTCTACTTCAGCAAGAGAGCTGCTTATCGTGGTGCCTCCGTGCTTTGAACTTTACTCCCCAACCCAAACGAAGAACAAATGGGAGCCATTGACACTGTACTGAACTTTTAAGGCTGACACGCTATTTAGCAGCTTATTAATTCTAAATCTTTTGAGGCAAGTTTTCATCCACCGTCCACTATAAAGAGCTTTGTCAAACTGTAACCATTTTAATTTTATTACAATTGCCCGGAGGAGGTGGCGAAACTTATACCAGCTGTACATCTATTTTACTGTTTTTTTCCTCCTTTTTTTTCTGATCATCAGTCTGTCAAGGCTATCAAGATTTACATTTAAATGTAAAACTGGACTGTCCACCAAATAGCCTTTGAAGCTATTAGCTGTGAAAGATAATCAATTGGGAATGGGCCCCTGCAGAGCACTTTTCAAGCAGAGTCATCACCAAAAAGCAATTTTGCTGGCAGGCTTTTAAAAAAAGAAAAAAAAAAAAAAGATTAAAAAAAAAAATTACAAGCATCCCTATCCAATTAGAGTAATATCAATGGCTGATCCAAATGACTTTACAAGAAAAGCGAAAGTTAATATTGTTTAGGCAAATTGTTTCATGTGTGTAAATTCTGAAATTTTAAAGAGGGAGTAAGAAGCATAGATTGGCAAATTTTTCATAACCCCCCCTAGCAACTATATGTACTTAAACAACAATATATGTCACCATTTACAGTCTCTTTCCTTTATTACCATTAAAAGGCAAGTTTCACAGGGAACTTTAATCTATTAATTACGCCTGTTATGCATAATGCAGCCTAGTGCTATGCATTCCTGTTCTTTCAGAGTTTCCTTTAGGCCATCATGAGATGCGACTATCTACAGTGTCTATCTAGGTATTTGCATCTTGCTCATCACTGAAGTATCCAAGTTATTCTCATCTACACGACGTACTTCTGAGGTGCACGTCACCTTCTGCCAGTGGGTAATCCAGCAGCATTAATCTTGTGAAAATATACATTTTTGTTATAATTTTAAATTTGGCCATTAATAATAAGCGGAATTCAGTGGTATGATGCTCTGTTAAGAAAAGGATGGGGGTCTATTTTCCTTAAAAATAAAACAAAACTGTAACTACTGACCAGTTTGTGTGTGGGACACAGATCACCTGCATCATCAGCCTTGCTCCGCCTCCCGTCCATCAGAGTCTCCTAGTTTTGCTGAGATTCCAGCTGTGATCAAAAAAACGGGTTAGAAAATTATGTGAGCAGCTCTGAGCAAGAGAGTTAAACCGAATAGGTCAGGTAGGTAGGGATAGGCTTTTTTTCCCCCCCTCCAAATGCTGCTTATACAAATAGCTCAAAGATTTTTAACAGCTCTCCGTCATTTTGATGCACATTAATGGAAAGCAAGAAGAAAAAGTTAGCACTTTTTTTTCTGACCTTCATTTTAGGCGTCTGCCACATCAGGTCTTGGTAAGCTGGAAGACATTTGCAGCACCACACAGTGTTTCATTGAGAAAGCATAAATACATCCTTACAACCTTAAACACACGAAAACACTCTTTTCTCAAATAATGTACTTTGACCTATAAAATTTACCTACTTTTGTCGCTAACCAAGAGCGTGTCCATGCTCAGGCACTAAAAGCGAGTCTACACAAGGTCTGAAACCAGGAACCGAGCATTTCTCACCACACCTGTGCCAAAGAAGAGTCTGCACTCGGACACAATCCTTGTTTCCTATCGGCAAAGGACAAACTCCTGGAAGTCATGGAATAAAGTATCTGCTATCACAGGTCAACAAAGTAAACAGCATTGCTACAGCAGACGACGTGGCCCTGAACATACATATTATTTGTTACTCCAGTAATGCATAGCAGAAGTAAAAAAGAAAAAAAGTCTTTCATTTCTCGTGTACTGTTTTCCTTCCCTGCAACACTGTGCCTGGGTAAGTCTCTAAAAGATGAAAGATAGCCATGTAACCAAATACTGTATGTTTTATGAGTCCTTCTCCATGTCTAGCAATTAGAATAAAGGCAAAGGCAGAACTGGATACCTGAGAGAGAAAAGAAAGCTTTTCCTACCATAGACTTTTAGTTCACGATGATATCCGAGACATTATTTCCTCAGGTCACTATAGAAACCTTTATCACCTTATGAAAGGTCACTGGGTAAGTGACAGGGAACATTCTCTTAACAATATTGGTTTCTCTTCTTAAAATTTAAATAAAAAGGTTAAAGATTTTCCA
Source organism: Nothocercus julius (assembly GCA_013398735.1). NCBI lineage: Eukaryota > Metazoa > Chordata > Aves > Tinamiformes > Tinamidae > Nothocercus > Nothocercus julius. The sequence goes on along the minus strand of VZSV01000029.1, from coordinate 1,708,824 downwards.
ACTAGAAATGTAAAAGGCCATTAGAATATCTAGTCAATACATCTGAAATTACAGGATAGAATCCTTTCCGTTGAGCATGTAGCAAATATTTTTACAGATCCTGGAGCATCACATTGCAGAAAGGATGACAGACTATATTTTGGGTGAAAAATAAATAAATGAAAAAATCAGAGGTATGGAATAAAATAAATACAAGTACTAGAGAAGCTTTTTCTCTGGTGTTTGCAACCTAGAGAAAAACAACTTTGCAAGGTTTCCAATATTCTTAAAGAATAATTGTAATCCCCTCAAATCAAGGTACTTTCCAGAACAGTTGTAGCATAATAGCACAAATAGCACTGCCAAAATGATTGGAAAATACCACAACTTTTGAACATAAGACAACATGTGATTTCAATACAAGTTTGGTTTTCCCCCAGATCCCAAAAGAGCTAGCTTTAAGCCAAATCTGCTTGTTTTTAGGTCTCATCTCCCACGAGGACTGCAATCCTGCAGGAGCGCTCCCTGGCACATCTGCGTATCCAGGCACCTCCCCTTGCTGCACCCCAGACAAACTGATGCTGGTTTTGAGCAGGAATCTGCCATTTTGATGCAAATCACAGTTAGAGCATTTATTAACCCCAAGTTAAAGCTCCCACTGAAGCTGAGGGAGGCCCCAGCTCATAGTACTGCTGGTTTCTTGCTCCATCAGCCCGGCACCTTCTGCTAACACCGTGCCTGAGCTCGCCCCGTAACCGCCACGCTGCACCAGATCGAAAGGTGGTGGAGGCAAATTTTCCTTTGGACTTTGTACTTGTTCTGCTGCATACTTCCACCTCACAGAAACAGAGGGAAAAGCACTTTTCAGTAGGCCCTGTAGGGAACGAGCCTTGGCCCATGCAGGACTTGGATCTGTTTTTAAAAAGCCTTGTCTGTAGTAACAAAAATATCTCAAAAAGTTTGGGAAGGGAGAAAAGAGGAGTGTTACTGTATTTGAAAATTCATCCTCTGTGCATCATTGCTTTTTCTGTGTGTTCCTGATGACGTTCTTGTTCTGTTTAAGTAGTCATAGAGATGTCTCTGCATAGAGCAGGGAGTAACATACAGGACTTCACACTTTGGACACCTCAACGTGGCCAACTGTGTGGAGAGCAAAATCTCCAGTGAAAAATAAGAGAGGTAGGAGCCTAATTTAGGAATATTTAATTCTACCTATTCCTCTTAGAGCCAATGTAATGTGATGCAATGTAAACATAATCTGTTTTGTACAAAGCAGGAAGCAAGAAGGGCTCCAGGAGAGCGGGGTTCTGCTGCCTGAGTTGCATGGAGAAGTAGGTCTCCAAAATAACCACAGCGGGCTTGGAGATCCTGGGGCAAGTAGAACAAAATCCATCCAAACCTTATTTTCTTCAGGAAACAGAAAAATCGCTACAGATCTCTGTGGCTGCAGTAGAACTCGAGGAGGCCACATGAGTTGGCTTTAAAGCAAGCGAACTTCACCAGAGACACTGTTAGGAATTACCATGCTCTCTCAAGGGATGGTTCTGTTGATAACATGAAGAATGTATTAAATGAGTATCAGAGATTAAAACAATCTGCTTCTGGTAGCTCCAGAACACTAGGACTGCTGCTTTTGAACATAAAAATACCAGAAGAATATTGGAATAGAAAAATGAAAAAAATTTAGCCCCCATTTTAGGCTTGGTTATCAGCTATTCTTTTTGAAGGGTGGAGGAAAGAAGTCTCTGGAGATTGTTTATTTAAACATAATGCAATCAGCTAAACAATGTTGAAGAAGCAGCACCGAGCTTTGTCTATTCATTCACACCATTTTGTTATCTTTCCTGTTTATCTTAGAGCTACACAGGGGACCAGAATGAAGGTTAGTCTTTACAATATGACAAATCTACTGGTTTCCTATTTTAGAAGGTAAACAACTCTTTTTGTAAAACTGAAATGCAGATAACAGAACTGTGTAACGTTAAGAGTGACATTAGATTGAACGTGAGATTCCTGGACTTGCTGGTGCATCCCCTGGGTGAGGGTCTATTGGCCAAGGGCAAACACAGATAATTGCAATTCAGACCTTCAGCTTTGGAAAAAATCTCTCATTTTGTACCAGTTTTGTGGCCCACCAAACCCTGCACTGCACACTAGGCACAGCTTAAAATTAGTTGTTAGGATTTCAAAATTATCAATACTTATATTAACTTGTGAGGTTAATTTGTGGCTGTAAGTCTGTTTCACGGGAATTTAACAGAGCGTTTGCAGTTAGGCCTTTCAGAACTTCTTACAAAAGTGCCTTTCGAAATATTTTTACCGTTTGTACTCGAAAAAGAGTTAAAAGCAGGAAACTGGAATCCTTTTAACAGGAAAGGTGTATTACTGAGCAGAAAGGGTTGCACCGAGGTTTAACTGGATCTGCAGCACCATCTATAGAGGATACGCAGGCTCTGCCGCTTCTCCTCCCTGGCCACACCAGTGCTGCGCAGTCTGGAAGCACCTTAAGAGGAGCAAAAAGCCAGAATTGTCACACAGCTGAAAGTGTCCCCCCTTTGCTAGTGTTTATAGTGACTTTGGGCTGTGCTGCTCTTCGTTGGACAGTTCGGAGCACACACACACATACATTAGGGCAGAGAGAGAACTGTTACCACACCATGCATCTAGATTCAGCGACAACACGCAGAAGTTTGACCCACGCTGCTCCAGTGATCACGTACAAAGCCGGCATCACTGACAATATACAATAAGATCAAGCACTTACCTGGCACGCCCTTCTTCTCACCAGTGCTTTACAAGCAGCTTGGACAGCACTGAGAGGAACCATCAGGCTTAGAGCATGACCGGTGAGCCACAACGCAGCACGGCCAACGTTAAACGCACTTTCTAGGCTTTCCGTGGTTCTCAGTCAATGCCTCCGTAGCAATCAAACGTAGTAAAGCCCTGCTGCTCTGTAATTCTAATTTCTAGAAAAATAGGTGTGCTCAGTGAGATGGAACTGGTCCTTGTCAGCTCCATAAATCAGCTATCCGTAGGGAAGAGAGAATTAGCAGGTGATAACCTGTATCACCAAAGTAGTCCAAGAACAAGTGTAAGGGGTAACAATCCCTGAAATATAGCTGTCAGGAAACTTCGAATTTTTACTTCACAATTCAATACAGCACGAGGCTTGAAAACAACGCTTTAGTAACGCTTTTTTAATTAACCATTCGTGAGGTTTCTCCTTCTAATTTAAGTACCATCCTTTCCGATATCCGCAACCAAGCATACTCTACCAAGCAGCTTAAATCAGCGATAAGAATTCAAAAATAAGAGGATTATTTGGAAGAGTATTTTTGTTTTGAAAGAGCATTAATTTAGGATCAAGGATTAGGGAGGCAGAAGAGACCCAGATTTCCAAAAACACAATTTCCCTATGAAGACAGTGACACTGGAGAATTCAAGTTTAAACAAACTTTCTTTTGACCAACATTTTCAGGAACAACTTGACAACTTGTATGACTGCCCTTCTGACTTGGATTGCACTTTTCTTTCTTTGTAGAACATGAAGCTTTACCCCACAAGTCGAAATTGTGCCATATAGAGGAAAAACATGGTGGTGGGCAACCCTACTCATGCAAAATAAAGACCATACACACCGAGATTCAAACACAAGAGGCCTGTTCAGAAAGTAGCCCTAATTACACGATCTTCTTCAGAAGTTTTGCAAGCGTGTTCCTAGAACAGAAAGCAAACAGTCACTGTCTCCCACCAGCAAAAAACTGAAATTAACTTAACCAACCCACCTTGGTTTCAATAACAGTCTCTTTTCAGTCTTTACTTGTCCTTGCGATGCTGCCTGGCTGTGAAATGCTCTCTCACTTTAGCAGATCCAGGCTGCTGCAATATAGAGCTGTCCACGCTCCCAACTTAGGAGCCTGTTCTTTAACTAGGTAATTTCTTAGTAAAGATATTAGCTACCATTACACAAATGCTCAGCAAACAAAACTATAATATCGCATAGTCCAAAATACATCGCTAAATTCACATATTACCCCATTATACAAATGTACATCATTTAATAGCGAACTACTGTCTTAGTGGGATCTAATCTGAAATTATGCTAGTTTCGATCCTTGAAATAGAATCTACTAGTTTTCTTTTTTGGAACAAGTTCAAGCTTGTCATTTTCCCCTTCTAATTTGAGAAAGAACAGAGCCAAAAGCACAATGCACTTCCTTCACTCATGCAACCATAAAGAAGTATGAAGACAACATCAAAATAACAAACACACTAAAAAAGTACTGTATTTTTAAAAAATATATTTGTAATCATTCTGTTCTCTAAAACAAGGGTGACTGACAGATAACGGTGCCATATACATGATTTGCAATTTGTTCTTGCTAACAAATACAAGTAGTTATTAGTGATGGAGTGACAAATTTTGTCTTCTAAAATAAAATGATCATCTGATCTGCTTCTGTACTTCCAGATTAAGTGTCAGGCACTACCCACTTCTACTGAAACTACAGAATAGGTCCCATAACCTTTACTTTGGCTGCATTAGATCTGGCTACTAGATGTTTCTAAAAAGTTAACTATCAGTCAAGTCCAGCTGATGCAGCCACAGCAAATCATCAAAACATTACTAGCATTACTTAAAAATAAACTTCAGAGTGCCTTGAACTACTATCTTTTTGCATGTGTATGAAAAAAATATTTCTGCTGTGATTATTATTCGTCATAAGGTGATGTTTTCTTGATTTATCAAGAATCCTATTTTGGAAAGCTTACTGCTGGGTAAAATTTTAAACAGATACTCAGATTTTACAAAGAACACAGCCTCTGCTTTTAATAGAGGCAAGTAAATATACACATCCTCTTTTCCCACATACCAGCTGTATGTTTCCATGTGTATAGACAGGTAAAACATGTATGTGGAAGGTATTTGGCTTTATAGAACAAATTCTGCATTCATTTATGTCCTATGCACTTCTACTGACTTCAGCATTGCTGCAGAGACTGAAATTTGTTTAGCAATGGTCCTCTGTGATTAATCTGGTATGGAGTCTGCTGGACACAGCAATGCTGTATGGGCTCCACTCTGAATGATGGAATAGGTCTGCTTGGGGGCTTCTGTGTGAGAGGATGAGGAAAAGATAGGAGGAGGGGGAGCTGATGTAGACACAGTGATACTCTGACCTCCGTCACTAACCACAGTCACTTCTGTTGCTCCTTCTTGTATTAAAGCATTAAGGCCTTCTAAGTCAGAGCAGCTGATTGCAGAGCTGGTGATGAAAGCTTGGTTTGCCGAAGCCTCGTGGCTGCTGACAGGAGCGGCAGGAATCAGAGTTTGGTGTAAAGCACTTCCATCGCTTTGGTCATGAGTGGTGAGGAGAACTGCTGGCTGTGCCACTGACCCTGCTTCGCTTTGCGATATGGGAGGAGGAGGTGGTGCCAACAAACTGACCTGGCCCAGCAGCTGCAAGCGGCTGTTGGCTGAGAGCTCTTCCTGATTCTGGCTGACCAAGGCGGGTGGCACGACGTTCACCGACGCAGCCTGAACTATACTGTTTGCCTGAGGGACCTGGTGACCCACAATGATCTTGACCCTTCCCTCATTGTACGGAGAAACCTGAGCAGCCTGAAGCGGGACCTGAATGTGACTGACAGTAATTGGGCCACTAGTCTGTCGACTGGGATCCATCTGAAGCTGCAGAACAGCTAGTTCATTATTTTTTGTCCCGTTGTACATACTGTGCTGCTTCTTATGACTCCTAAGAGAATCTTCTCGGACAAAAGAAGCCTCACACAGGTCACACTTAAATGCTTTCTTGGCATCCAACTTAGCGACTTGCCTGGAACCACCCTGTTTTGGTCTGTCTCCTTCTTTCTTCTCCCCAGTTTGCTTCTTGGTCTTGACTTTGTCTCCATGAGCTTTCCTCATGTGAGTTGTCAGGTTGCTCCTCTGCTTGGTATCAAAGCTGCAGAATTCACATTTGAAAGGACGATCCTTGCAATGAATTCTCTCATGTACCTTCAAAGCTGCCTTGTTGGAGCAAGAGTAGTTGCACTCTGAGCACTTCACTGGCTGCTCAGGCTGATGAGTCCTTATGTGATGCCGAAGGCTTGTTTTGTTTCCACACTGAAATTCACATTCTGGACACTTCAGAGTATTTTCCATGCTGTGCTTAATGCGAATATGTGATTTCAAGTTTCCTTTCATGGCACACCGGACCTCACAGAACTCACATTTGTAAGGCTTCTCACCGGAATGCACACGCATGTGCCTCTTCAAGTCTGAGTTGATTTTAAATTTAGCAGGACACATCTGACATTGGAAAGGAGCATCTCCTGTCAAGAGAAAACACATTTCAAATTACAGAAGAGAAACCAAGATCTCTCTCTCTCTCTCTCTCTCTCAGAGGGATCAAATGCTATAATATTCAGCTGACTTGTTTTGGATACTTGTGAGCTTCCAGTATATTCTCAAGATGTAAAGAACTCTGCAAGGGGATGGTACATGGTCTGAACACTGGTGTGCAGTCTTTCCAAGAGAATGTGCCTTTGCCTACTCATGCCTGTTGTGCCTTCATATTAGCATCTCAGATAGTCTTCATTTTCAGTTCATTTTGTTTGTAGACCTATTCCAAGTGCTTCAAAAGGAGTAACAGAAGTTTCTCCATTTACATTCCTTTGGCAACAGTATGTCTAGACAGCCTTTAAAATCAATTAAAATAAACATTATAGAAGTTGAACATCTGCTAGATTTTTATGAAGTCTAAGAAATCAACATAAATACATGCTTACATGATTTACTGTGTGTCTTGCAGATAAAATTTATGTCCACACTAAATGTTAGGCTACTGCAGAAACAAATGTTTAACTGATACCAGCCTCCCCACTGTCTCATGTATTCCTTACTGCCTCTCTTATACCAAGATTTGTTCACATGGAAAGTTAGATTAGCTGAAAAGAAAAACTGATTGCTTTGGGGCCTAGTTAAATCCTTGCCTTGGCTCATGTGGAACAGCACAAAGACTTTTGCTGGCACAAGGCAGGGAGTGAAACCTTTTGTCCAAAACATTGGGTATATGCACAAGATTCTATGCAGGTGATCGCAGAAGTGCAGCACTATTACCATTACAAAACAAAAAAGAAATCACAGATACATAACAGTAACTGGAGAAGAGAAATAGGATAACGAAACAAGTATCTAAGTATGGGACTCAAGGGAAACGTGCTTACAGACACAAGTAGCATTAAGCTTTTGTTTCTTCTGGCATTACAGCACCTGAGAAAGAGATATTTGCATCATGCATCATACCTAATACTTTTCAACAGACCACTTTTAGAAACTCTAATCAGTTTGCATTAATGCAAACATGAATATAAAATATTCATAGGTGCATTTTTTTTTGTAAGAACTCTCCTGATCTAAAGACCTAATAACAAAGTTGAAACTTAGGTCAAATTCTTAACTGCTGAAGTGTGAAAAATGAACATAGTTTTCTATAAGATCATTAGCAAACTAGTTGCATCAAACAAAGTACATGAGTAACCACCTGAAATACCTGGTTCTAAATCACTGTTTTGCTTTTGCTTTTTTTTTTTTTTTTTTTTTTTTTTTTTTTTTTTTTTTTTTTTTTTTTTTATTTGCAGGCTGTGTCATAACTTGTATGATCAAATTAAGCTGTAGATTTGTTTAGTCTATAGGCCTTGAACAAATTCCAGGGTAAAGCCCAGTGACACCTTTGTGAAGTCTTTAGAAAACCCAAAGCAAACCTTCTGAATAACACCATTCATTTTTTTCCCTGTTTAAACTAAGTAGGTAGTTCTCTAAATGACCATATTGTAATGTGTTTACATAATATTTTGAAAAAAAAATTACAACTGTGACATTGGGTGCTAAGATGGTATTTAAAGGTATTGGAAAGAGAAAAGAGACTTTACTTAGTTCAGCAGTTTTTTTTTTCTTTAATAATCAAACTCCAAATGGCTAATTTATTTTATAAGTTAATATTTTATAGAGCCTGTGATAGCTGTATAATTTTGCATAATTTGCTTATCCAGCTACAGATGCCATAGATTTAGCTGCATATTTTTCAGATCAAGTTGTGGCCTACTGTGCTAATCCATGTATCTGTTTAATAATTGAGATACATAGTGTATTATGTATATGAAACAGACTTTATTAATGAAGATACAGTGTTTGCTCATCTGGTTTATTTTACAGTCTCAGCTGCACACTCAGCTAGTGAATTTTTATCTACTTTGCTGATGAAGGCACAGTTTGTATTTCAATGGCTTAATTTACATATTCAGAATATTGTAATACATGAAAGATAAAATTAGTAATTTTATTGAATAAAGGAAAGTATGTTTGCTTTGTTATTTAAAGGGTGGTCTGTCACTGACAACCAAACTTAAAAAAATTAAAATTAAAAAAAAAATGGAAGAGGAGGTGAGGTCTGATCTTGGAATTCTTACCCATAACACTAATTCTTCTCAACAGAAAACTGATCTTAGTTCAACAGGTAAGGGTATGTAAATGATCTGATACTGAGCTATTCACCTTCTAGAAAAGAATTAACTTTATTTCAATAAAGGAATGCATTGTAGTTACCAATCTTGATTTTCTCTTAAAATCGGTTGTGTGCTTAACAGCTTTGCAATATAAAAGAATGAAATTATTAAATTCTAAATTATTGCACTTTACCTCAGCAAATGAATGCCTATGAAAAGGTCTTTTTACAGATATGGATTTATGTAGGAAAAGTAGAAGAGACAACCAAAATAAAGACTTTTAGCCTAATTGAATGATACAACAGACTTATCTGCCAGAAGAACCTGTCTAAAAATCTGACTACTACACTGTTTAATGCTACCAAAACAAAACCCACCACACTTGAATGGCTAATTAATTTCTGGTGCAAGAGAAATTGAATCATGCAGGTGAGTTCTGAACAGATTTAACCAGTCAATTATAAAATAATTTCAGTGTTTCCAATACTGCGGACCAGATTTGAAAGACACAGAAAGGGTCTCAAATGCTAATAACAACAACACACCTCAAGTTCTGTTGATTTAAGAATCTCACAGACAGTTTCAAAAAAAGAAGAAAAAAAAAATAGCAAAGAATAACAACTACCAAGAGTCAGATTTGTCTTCTCATTGTACCTATTCTTCTACATATTTTCTGCAGAGCTGTGTTGCCCTAATGAATTCTATGCCCATGAGATGTACAAAAATATCTAGGCATGCAGCTTCTGAGAGATCAAAAAATAGGCACTTCCTGGCATGTGGGCATCTGCAGAGTTTTTAAAATTCTTGCCAATGATTTTCAAATCTTTACAGATCTGAATCTTGCTACAGACTTGCCTGTGTGGGATCGGAGATGCACAGTGAGCTGGCTGGAGTTGCGGCTTGCGTAAGGACAGATCTGGCACTTAAAAGGACGTTCGTTGGAGTGAATGCGCTGGTGCTTGTTGAGGCTGCTGCTGTCGGCAGCTGCATAGTCACAGTGCTTACACTTGTAAGGCTTCACCCCGGTATGGGACCGCATGTGCATCTTCAGCTTATCTTTACGGCTAAAGCATTTGTTACAAACCTCACATTTATGGGGCTTGTCTCCTGAAATGAACAGAAGAGCAGCAACACATCAAAATTTTTGCATCATAAAAACATTCACAGAAAAAAAAAAAAAAAAAAAAGCACGCAGTACACGAAATGCAAAAATAGCAATTGTGTTAGTTACTGAAAAAGCTTTTATGAAGGCATGAACTGGATGCAGGATTTGATATGCCAGTCTGCTAGCTAAGCTCTCTTAAGAGGCTCTAAAAGGGCGCATATGCAAGTACAACAAACAATTTAGAAAACCTTTGGAACTTTCTCCAAACAGCCATTTCAGATTTGTAAGCGGAGAGCTTTTGAAATCTCTATAATAAATAAAGGGCAAATTAGCAAATTATTAAGGAGACATTATGCACTACCATATGGCCACATGCAGATAAGCACATGGCTGTCGTCTCAGAAACTGAGCTGTGATTTTAACCACTGTTCACCTTTTCGGTTTCCTACTCATCAACAGTATGAGCCAGAAACCTGGCTTACCAAAATGGGCAATTCTGAAACACTGAGAACTACAATATTAAAATGTACAGGTAGATGTGTATATTTTATCTAATTTATCTATAGACATGTAATTCAATGTAATTGTAATGTAATGTAGGAAAATACTTTTTAGCAAAAAGCAGAAAAGCATGAAATAAGTAAACTACAGCAACTACATTAACCTGTATGTGTTCGCAGATGACGTTCCATATCCTTCATACCATAGGAAGTCTTGAACTGGCAACCTGAGAATGGTAGGAGGGGAGAACGGGGGGGGAGAGAGGGGGGGAGAAGAAAAGCAACATTAAATTCAAGGGAAAACTAACAAGATAATAATCATAAAGATGTACAATGCTATTCTGGGTTTTTCCTTTCTTAAGCACATTTTCTTTAAAATTCATTGTTTTTAGAAAATGAAATCTCCATCTTGTTTCTTCCCATCTACTTAAAAGAGTAACTGGTTTCTTGTGAACTTTTGCTTTCTAGTGCTTCCCTAGAGGAGAATTCACTCTCCACACTACCTTTTTCTGTAATTCTTTGAGTGAGCTTTAAAACTATTCTCTGGAATCTTGCCTAGGACTTGAGATGCTCTTTATGATACATGGGGGACACAAGTGGAACTCATTAATTCCACATATAATCCCAGGTTAGTGCTATTGGGAACTCAGCTAATGGCTCACCATTCAGGAATCCTGTCTGTGAGTGCTACACTTGTACATTACAGAAATGAGTGCTGTGCATTTGACAAGTGTCTCTCAAATAGAGGCCATAAAAAGAAGCACTGAAACTTTTGCTCCCATTAACATGACTACTCATCTATGTGGCTGTCTCTACACAGGTTTTCTGTATACTGTATGGTTCTTTTACACATTAAGCTCTGAAAATATTTCAGTTCAAACCATGCCTAAAAATATCCTAGCTGAACAAAGAAAGTGTGCAATACAAAATGCATACACAATATTTTTCATATACAATGGTGGTAGTAATCGAAAGGTTAGTGAAGTTCTGCCCTTAGTTCTCGTCTTAGGACAGAGGCCAGAGCATCACCAGAATATACCACAGAAGAGGACCAAGAACTTGTCCAAGAACTTGTGAGGCCAACAGCAAAAGTACTACTGACCTCAGTGTTAGCTGATCACACTCTTGGTTGAGGTTGCTTTCCAGATTCTGTACATCTTCACTGCATTAAACAGACAGCCTTACTGTATACTGTAAGTCTATCAAACCTATTGATTTTAAAATGAAGACAGACCTTACCTGGATAGCAGCAGTTCAGTTTCTTCTGTGTCAGCGAAGAAGTGGGTTTTCTTGAGCGTGCCTTTGGTGGCGTGGCGACGACAGCAGCAGCTGGAGGCTCGCTGCTCTCGCTAGGCACATACGTTTGGTAGCCATGCTCGAAAACAAACTCTGGGGCAGAAACTAAAAACACAAAAACAGCTCAATTTGACAGCTTTAACTTCTCCAGGAAGAAAAACTTAGTTATTTTCCAATTTCATTAATTACTTCTCTATTCCATTTTCCCAGCAATATTCCTATTCCTGGCTTCCTATTCATAAGTGGAGCAGGGAGAGCGCTGTTCTCCCCCTGGCTATCTTGCTATCAGATGAGAATGCTTGTCAAGACCCCATGAGCCATGCTGAACTTTGTATGACCCTAACTTGGCTCCCTCTTTGTATCCTATCTAACTGCACAATTAACGGTTCAGTTTCTTCTGATGCCTGCCCAGGTCTTACATTAATAAAATTATGCTTGTTTTTCAGCACTGGCTGTGCTAGAGTCCAGAGGAGGGGGAAAAAAAACAAACTTTATAAGGAAAACATCCCCAAACCCAAAAGATGGTTTAAAGGTTTAGCTCCTTTGAACTACAGTTTGTAACTGTTACACACAAAAACAACAGGGAAACTTCGTAGGCTGAAATGCTGCTTTTCAATCAGTTAAACCATGCTGTACCCTACAAAGGGCAGAATGGTGCAACTGCCCTCTTCTTGAAAAATGAGTAAATAAGCAGTAAAGTGACTGATCCCAAACCCACACTGACTTGAGGGATTGTAATACAAAAATTCCTGGAACTGGACCCTGAATTCAGCTTGCTTCACTACTCGATCAGATGCTCTTCTATACCCTGTCCATTCAACTTAAAAAAATGGAGTTTTAGTAAGGTCCCAGACCAAAACAAAATACACTATACGTAAAAGAGCAAAACTTTCAAGCACGGAATAAAATTCTAGCTTCACTTAAATGTTTGCAGAATCAGAACTTCATCTGAGCCTTTGCATAGGCAGAAATTTTGAGTTATATATTTCCTGCCAATTAGTCGTGGAAGCAATGCTAGTGCACGCAGTATTCTCACATAAAAAGGCCTGGACCGGTGCCTGACAGCAATTCCAAGCCTGTTTCTCATCAAGAACACTCTTAGTAAAAATAAAACGCATAGTAATTTGATTACTTTTCGTAAGTATTGACAACTTTAATTAGTCTTTGCAAGTCGGTTAGACAACACACTAGATTGAAGCTAAGTGAGCTCATGGCTCAATTAGCAAACCAAGTAACGGCTGTCACACCAAGGGGCCTGCACACTGCTTGTCTTTATCTCTCTGCATGCACTGTATGTGCTGACTAACGTGAAAAATGCTGTTTTCTGCTCGAAGCGGTGGGGATGACGTGAGTGCGGGGCCAGGCCACGCCAGGCCGAGCACTGGCGCGCTCGTGGCACCCCACGCCGCCGTACCTGTGATGGTCTGGGTTTCCGAGGCGATGGTGGCGGCCGGCGCCTGCGTCGCGGGCACCGTCTCCTCGGACACGAACTGGACGGTGCTGGCGGCCCCGGCCGTGGCGCCCGCGAGCTGGCAGCCGCTCTGCTTGTGGGCCACGAAGGCATCGAGGTTGTTGAACTGCTGCTTGCAGATGCCGCAGATGTGGATGTCCGGCGTGAGCTCCACCAGCACCGTGGTGCCGCCCGGGACTGCGGGGGCCACACGAACGACATGTTAGTTATATAATAATATATAAGAACGCTTATTATCACAGCGGGGCGGGGGCAGGCGGGCGCTGCGGGGCCGATCGGCTCCGCTCCGCCGCGGCCCTGCCCGGG
>VZSV01000029.1:1641295-1695172 GCA_013398735.1 Nothocercus julius | reverse complement strand
GCTGTCGTTTGGGCTCTGCTCGCCCTCAGGGGGCCCCGCTTTTGCAGCCCGTGCTCCGTGTGCAGTGTCCTGGGCAGCACCTGCACCCCAGTCCTGCAGCCCTGCGGTGGTTGTCTTCTGTCAAAGCTTTCCTTCCTCAAGCGGTTGTCTTCTGTTAACACTCCTTCCTCAAGTTGAAGCTTTCCATCTAGCTGGTGGCACTGCGGTGATGGGCAAGGCGCTGGTGCTGCAGAGCTTTTTAACATCCCGGCTCTCCTGGGCCTCTTACAGTCTGCCCACCACAGGCCTTCACCGTCAGTCACACTCACTGTGTGACCCAAATACTGCATTGACAGAAATCATTTCAGAGACAGGGTATCTGGACCAGCAAGACACCGATACCCACTGAGGTTACTGGAAAACCGCTCTACGGAGCAGGTTTCAGGACATAGACGTAGAGGTTCCTCGGGGGCAGGCAGCGCGCCCCATATTTAACGGTTGGGGAAAACCTTTTTCATAAGATGACTCCTCTTTTGTAGGGTGAGGCTTGAGCAGAGCCAGGCCCAGCATTCGCAGTGCTAGTTCATAGCACAGCTGAAGTTTTATTTTCCTCAGAAAGTTGTATCTGCTCAACATTTATATTGACCCATTTTGCCAAAACAATGTAACACAGACATGGGGCTGTTACGGGGGGCAAGACAAGGCATGAAAGGGGATGGTGCTTGGTCTGTCCTTTAAAACCTGCAAACTGTTTTTGATTGCATGTCCTCCCACTGGCTGCAAACATCATATTTATCTTGCCTTGAGACGGCAGGTAGATTTTAATCCAAGTTTTAGGTACAAAAGTTCATTAATAAACAAAAATACCAAAGAAGAAAGAAAGAAAAAAACTCCATAAGGTGTATATTGAACCATGAGTATTAATAGGATTTTCAAAGTTTATTCAGAACCCCCCCCGCCCTCCCCAAAAACCCCCCCACAAAATCCAACTTAATTAATTCTATGATTCTGTGATTTGCTGGAAATGTAGATGATGTTATGGTAGCATAAATATGTAGCCAGTACCTGTAAAGTATATAGAGAAAGTATCCAGAGAAATGGTCAGCGCTGCTGAGACTGTTTTGGGAATATATCCAGAAGAAATTGCAGCTAAGAGTGAGATTAATGAACTTGAATCTATTTTTTTTCCACAGTACAGACAGAGCTATAGATTTAAAAGCTCACTTTTGACTTACTTTACTCTTTCCAGAACACTGTGACCTATTTCCAAAGCTGACACGGAGAGTGGCTGCCTGCTTGTCTTTGCACCTAATAGACTTGCACTCTGAGCTGTACTTTGGAGCTTACCCTAACTTATTTTAGTCTATTTTTTCACTCAGCTTAATGCCTTTTTATTTAGCCTACTTGACGTGATTAGAAAGCAACGGGCATTGTGCTGTTATGCTAAAGTGATTTTTCACTTATCCAAGGGCGTATAATGACAGCTAGGCAGGCTACGTGACCCTTTTCACTGCCAAGACAAATACAGCGCCATAACTACATTGCAACTGTCCTCACTGTTGTGCTCAGTGTTCTTGACTAGGTGTCGAGGTAACAATATTTAATTGATGCGAGGTCTGATCTGCGGTTTTGCTCCTGATTAGGATATAAAGAGTTTGGTACATTACCATCTCTTTTAGAAACATTTGTTAAATGGTGCAATTGGACGCTATTAAAGAGGAGTGTTAAATTAACTTATGGGAGAAGATTTGGAGTTAACAGTACCACTGCAACTGGCATCGAAAAGAGAAATTCCCTCCATTGCTTCCATCATTTCTTCCAGCTGTCTTCTAAAAAGCACTTGGTCAAGGGGAAACTGAACGGCTTCCTTATGCTGGCAAGGGCTGAAAGCACTTGGAAGGAAAGTGCTCAGTCTTGGACTGCTCTCGCATTTTTCTGCCCATCTCTGGTATTTCCCAGAATGCTACAAATACAGCTCGACAGGGAATTGTCTGGCTTTTTCTGCTGAAGAAGAGCAGAAGGGTCCAAATGAACACTTTTCATAGGAACATACATGTTTTGATAATGTCTGTGTTGGGAAACAGTTTTTTAGGTTCAGGCAGAAGTGTGTGGTTAAAACTAGGGAGAGAAAGGGACCCACTCAAGAAGAACTAGAAGCTTTCACATGCAGGTGTCTGTAGTTCAAGTCTTTGCCTTTTATATTTTAGGGAATTATTAACTGCTAGGTCACTTTCTGTTTGGGTTTGTTTCACAAATACAGTTAAAAGAGAAAAAAAAATCAATAGGCACTGGCTTCATTCTGATGCAGAATTTTAAACATTAAAAAAAAAATCACCTTACATTCTTGGGCTGCTGTCCACCTTTGGGGGCACTGCTGTTTGTGAAGAACTCCAGGCATACAGCATGTCCAAATGTAATCTTTAAAAACCATTGGGTTTACAGTTATATCATGTCATTGCATAAGACGTTTGCACTGAAGTGTTCCCAGAAGCTCACAAGAATATGCCTAACAGTGATACCACATATCAACTGCACATTTAAACTGAAAGCTCTTTGAGGCTGACACTGTTCATTGCTTCATGTTTCGACAGTACTTAGCCCAAAATGACTCAGTTCTGGCTTTGGCACAAATGTTAAATATGTCTTTATTATCTTATTAATAACAAATAACACTTACAGATCAGGACTTTATTGAACGATGTTCTAGACAGAGACATAGTTTTCATTTTCCTGGATGAGGATTGATGTCTGAGAGTATAACACTGTCCTGAGAACTTGAGTCATCGAGCAGAGATCTGCTGAGATCACACTTGACACTATATCCAGCCTTTAAGGCATAAATCAGTATGTATGTGTAATCTTCATCACCCTTAACCTGACTGAAATGAAAATAGTGCACTGCTTCAGGCTCCCTACAAGTGCAGTGCAAGCAGACAAGGCCCAGAAAAGACAAATGTCAATCATGGGAGAAAAAGGGGAAAAAAAAAAAAAAATCAGAGGCGTAAAAAAGTCAAATCTCATCAGAGACTCTTAGACAGGCATTTCCGGGCACCGTGTTTGACAGCCGTGGCCTAGATGCTGTCCTGGAGACAGACACTTATGTATGATGGGATCCGTGCAGACTTTTATCTTCACACATAGGTTCCTCCTGCCCTCCTGTCATCTGGGGTCACCTTGCAGCTCTGAGACACCAAGGAGCTGATCCCAACCCAGCAGCAGTGGAAAGAGGGCAATGAACTGAGCTAAGCAGAGCACACCATAAAATAGGAGAAGCTTCCTCCTCGGCCAAATTTTACGCCATTTATTTCAGTTGCCTTCCGCACTGGATGGGGGAGGATCGAATCATAGAATTATTATGGTTGGAAAGACCTTCAAGATCATCGAGCCCAATCGTAAGCCCTTCAACACCCTGCCTGCTAAACCATGTCCCCAGGCCCCTCATCTACACGGTTCTTGAACGCTGCCAGGGACGGTGACTCCACCGCTTCCTTGGGCAGCCTGGTGCAGGGCTTCACCACTCTTTCTGTGTAGGTTTCTTTCTTAATATCCAACCTGAACCTCCCTGGCACAACCGGAGGCCATTTCCTCTTGTCCTATTGGTGTTTATTCTGGAGAAGAGACCGACCCCCACCTCACCACAACCTCCTTTCAGGCAGCTGCGGAGAGCGGTAGAACACCCAGCACCTCCGCGGCTTGTAGTGAGGGGCCCAAAACGGAACACAGTATTCAAGGTTTAAAAGAGGAAAAGAATGGTAGAAACGGGGTATACATACAAGAGAGGACACCAGCAGTATATATAAATGAAAGAAAAATTACTAATAAGTAAAAAGCCAAGAATACGGCAAGGAAAGGGTATGGTTATAGGCTTGTGGTCGCTGAAGAGGGAGAGCTCATCTCCCTTAAGGACCCTGGTGTAAAAACACCACAGATGAGACTGGAATGCGCCCTAAGGGACAGACAGAAACCCCCCATAAATTGTAATTAAAAATTTCAAGTAAAGATGGAGACAAATGAAGGGTGGATTTAGAAAAATAACAAACAGGCAATTAAAATAACTTAAAGATTTTTTTTTTTTTTAGCAATTCATAATTGTATTGATGGATAATGACACACAGCAACATAAATGCATTGAGCACAAGTTAGTTCAAATTAATTATCTTAAAATAATAGGTAATCTGTCTCTATGTTGATAACATAATTATGATGATGATTTTAAAATGTTTTAAAATTATGTCATTTCAATTCATAATTCAATGTAGATGTTTCGCTGTTTAATATATTTTGCTATTTATACAATATTTTCATTGTCATTGCTTTCCTCTAGAATAAATAAAATCTAAATAATCTAAACCCTAAGATATTTCTTACTGTTCTACAGACTGTAAAATAACTCAATATGAAAATACAAATCACTCAACACATTGACAGCTGTGATTAAACCTCAGATGAATGCTGTAACACAACAGAAATGCGTTTTTAATATTGAGATGTCTAATTATTCCCCGTCAGAAAGCAGACCTGTCCACACAGGGGAAACACGGGGGCTTCGTGAGTTGCCCTGTGGCCATGATTCAGTGGGATGCTCAAAGGAAATACACAGTCGTCGTTACGAAAGTTAGCTCTACTCTTTGGGGGGTGAATTGAGGCTCTCGAATTTCTGATTCTCTGCAGGGGCTTCTCAGCATCGTATGTTGGCTACTGATTCCCTGAGTCTGTGCAACTTCCCGGCTCCGTTACCGTGCGTGACGGCACGGGACCAAGTGTCCCCAGGGCTGTGTCCCTCGGCCCGGGGTCTGCTCCTGCCCTGGCCACCTGCACAGACAACCTTTGGTGGTGACTGCAAAGAGCTGAGGGCTCTGCATGGAAACACAGCTCTTATATTAGACTGGTTATACCTAAAGAAATGTTCTGCGGTCCATTTTGCTGAGAGTTGGGTGGACTTCAGAGCTTTGCTGGTTTGGAATGTCCCTTCCTTCCTTCTCTTTCCCTTCCTCCCTCTTCCTCTTTTTGGTTTCATTCCCCTTCTCCTTGACCCCCCCCCTCCTTTTTTTTTCCTAAATGCAAATTATTTGTTGTCATAATCTGAACAAACTTTTAAAAGCTTTCACTATTTTGATGATGGATATGTCACATCTGAAAATAAACTAATTAATTTGGGGGATTTATTTCAGCGCACGTTGTATAAATAAAAAAGTACAATAAAACTCCACTGGGATGAGCATGATAACAAATAAATCGTGGATCTAAAATTGTAGAGCCCCAGTCTAATATTTAGTCATTTTTATTATATATTTGGGTTAAAAATGGAAAACAACACCGGCAGAGGGACTCCCTTGATACTTGATGGAGTTTTGCTTGTTCCCTAGCAGGGCATAGAGGTAATTTTATTCTAGAAGCTTTTGAATGCTTTACAAGTAATAGAAACCAAGTGGGAAAAGCATATTCCATATTTTAGTTCTGACATTCTCATAGAAAAGGATATATAAAAAAAATTAAAGATTCAAAATACTTGCCTGTGATTCAGTACCTAAAGACTTTCTGGTGTTTTTCAGAATTCCCCTGAGACCTATAAATGCTTCTGTGCTAGAGGTACCCATTGTAGCTATAGTCACTTATGCCACTTTATCAAAGTAATGAGCTATTGAGTGATGCTATTCCCAGGTTCAACTCTACTGGGGAGGGAAAGTAGAAAACGAAACTGAAATTTAGACAGAATGGAATTCCTAAGAGTCAGGACAACTAGAATTTATTAATTCATACACTCCAAAGCTTACCAAAAATAATCTTCTTCTTTTAGGTTTCCTCTATAAATCTCACCATCTTTCATAAAGTCTGTGCATATAGAAAAGACTGCAGCATTTCAGGACAAGTGATAGGCACTGCTTGTACAAAGCATCTTCATTGGGTTTCCTCTTTACACAACCACAGCTTGTGCAAAGGGCCATAAAAGAAAAGAATGTTTTACTGTCATCTGACAGTAAGGACTTCCACTTATATCTTAGCTATTAAAGATCAAACCTAAACCTTTCTGCCTTTTTAATTAAAAGATTTCTTCAGTTAGATGAACTGATGATAGATAAAAATGAAAATTCCTTTCTATTGTGTAATTGTAGATCATTTATTAAATACCACATCCTGGGCACTGGAGCTCTAGCTTCTGACAACTGCAGATTTCTTTTTACAAGAAAACTTGGATTCTGAGTTTAGTGGCACAATTCAAGTGAGCAAGGGTTGAATTTTTCCTAGGCTATTGTAGATACTGATATTGTCAGGATGATAAACGACATATATGAAACACTTTGTAAAGTTTAATTAACCATTGCACAGAAAAAGTGTGACTCAATCTTTGTCAAAAAAAGCTTGCAAAGAACTCCGCTAATACATTTTAATTGTATATATACACATACAATTATACACTTACATATACGTGTGTGTGTGTGTGTGTGTGTATATATATATATATATATATATGTATATAGCTATTTCACAAAACCATCACAAAACCATCACATGACATTCTGGAGATAGGAAATTCTATCTGCAGATCTCCAAATCATCATTTGGACCTGATTAAAAAAAAAAAAGAAAAAAAGAAAAAAAAAAAGAAAAGAGCAACTTGTTAATATTCTTGAACTCTGTGCTACTCACTGCACACACACACACACACACACACGCACAAAAATGATCCTTCTGAAAGAAGACTTTAGCTTTTGGTGTGGGTTACCATTCATATAATGGCACAGGAAGTTTTTGATACTTTATTTTTTTTAGGCCCTGAAAGCATAATGAAAAGGATAACAAACATGATCGGTGATATCTTAAGTTCCTTTAAAATACTTTATTCAAAAATCACAGCTAGAAAAATATTATGAGAACTTCAACTAATGCTCATTTTCATTTTCCAATTACAACTTTTTTGATCAAGGCCATATTCTCCATGGCCACATGTGTTTTGCATTCTAGGAATCCTGTAAGAACTTCATTAATCTATTACCAGGCTTCAAAGAATTTAAGTGTTACAGCATGGTCACGGAATGCAAATTTTAAATTTATGCTAGAAACCTGAAATTAAGAGTTAAGTTTATTCATTTGAGAAACCAAAACATAAGCACAAAATCTTCTTGAAGAAAGCAGAGTATCAGATAGAAACCACACAGTGCTCATTAACAGCTATGGACTAAAATGTTGCTCCACAAACTATTTCCTGAACTTACCTATTAGAAAAGATGATCTTTCAGAAATAGATAAAATGAAATATCTATTGGATACATAAAATATTAACCCACATCTATTGACTGACTAATCTGGAAGATCTTACAGGAATGATAAAACTACTGTACGATGGAAATGATCCTTTCTTAGCTTAAATCTATTTCTGAAGCAAATAGAATCCGGGTTTCCATCCAGTTTTCATGATCTAATATAAAACATATAGAAAAATAAGTATATATTCTGTTTTACTTGGAAAATGAAATTTGAAACATTATCTGTAGCATCTTACCTTCTTTCCCCTTACCTCTCCCTTTCTCCTTGAGGACCAGTTTAGCTCTTTCGACTTCCTGCAAAAAGCGTATTTCTGAAAAAGCATTTGCATGGGTGTTATTGTCCAGTAGAGGGTGGTATTTGGTTGTATTTGTAATTTTTTTTTTCTGTTTATATTGAACCACTGATACAATGGAGTATACTTTGAAATTTCTTTCTACACATTATTTTATTTTAGGCTCATTAGTGTGAAATTCCATTTCAAATAGCATAGCCTAGCTCTGAAAACTTCAATGCCAGCACAAATTCTTGCTCAGCCCTATTAAGCAGAACACCTAACAAGTTTAAATTCCAAAGGTCCTTTGCGTCTCCTGACTAGTCCCTACCTATATCTTACGATATTAAGGTAACTTCAGGTAATATAGCAGCTGTTCCCTGGGTTTTTCATCAAATTCTCATGAAAATGAGATGCATATCTTGCAAGCTATTTCTGTGAATGTTCACAAAGGAAAAAAAAAATCTCTGAAAAACAAATAAAAACATACTGGATGCAAGATTTAGCAATTTTGCACTTTAAAATAACTTGGGTATCATTGTCTAATTGAATAGCCTCCATGGAAATGAGTATTTTTATTTGCAGTTTGCATGTCAAGGGAGGCCGAGGGGAAGGAGAGAGGGAGCTTAGCAGAGGGAGCACGACTGTGGGCAAACACCCGGTAGAGGAGGTGGCCCTGCCCGGGTCCTTGTCCCTGTCTCCTTGCAGGACATCTCCACCAGCGGATACTTCAGGGACCACATATGTGTAAATGGACCTTGGGCACTTGGTTTGTTCTGGGTGGAAGGGTCATATAAGGGACCCATCACATGGAGAGTCCAGCTGTGGGCCCCAGGGACAGCCCCAAAGCCACCATGTAATTTCCTGAGGATACAGCTGTTTTGAAGTGCATTTTACCTACCCTCTTGCTGCCAGCACTCACCATTAGAAGATGACAGCTATCAGATGCACCAGCTCATGGTTTCCTGCAGGAATAACGTCATGCGGGCGCCTCAAGGAGATTAAGGTCCATCCTTAGTTCGTGGTAACCACTTCCAGCCACACGTCAGTTCTGGGGAAGGAGATAACCTATTCCCCCCACCATCAACCACACTTCCTTACCCACTTCATTCTTTATGTACTCAAAGTGTCATGAAATAAGACTTACCCTGCACAGTGGGTCAGCCTAAGGCTTATTGTTCTCTTGGCCTCTTCATCCAGAATTGTCTTTTACCCAAAATCATCTTTTTGACGCCACTGATAAGAAGAGTTGGAGAACTATAGTGACCACTTGAGGTCGGACACCCTAGGGAGGGGCAGCTGAATGGGAGCAGCGGTGAAGTCAGCAGGGTGATGAGCAGTGCCATGGAGGGCAATCCTGAGGCTTGGGGACAGAGGGACAGTGACTCTATGTTTATTTACATTTGAGATCTTGCATGACCAAGTCTTTCAGTCACCCTGAAATTCAAAAAGAACCAAATACCTTCAATCTTTCGTTACCTAAAATCCCTCATCTTAGGTATCTCCAATGTTTTACTGATAGTCGAAACAGCTGTTGTCCACCCTATTAAAAGTATGGTTTTATTGCGAAAGCCTCCTCCCCGTGCTCAGATTTATAACCGTCACTGAATTAGATCCGGTAACTTCTATGAGCTACTTATTTAGAGATATATAGGAGTCACTCATGCAGAGAATATAACCTAGTCGCACACGCATTAAAGCATAAAATAGTTGTCCTTTACTTCTTCAGAAGATGCTCTTTCATATTTTTCTAGTTGACATTCTTTGAAATTCAGACAGCTCAACTTCTTCATGTGGAAGATTTCATTGAGAAGCAATCAAAAATCCCTAGAATTTACTGGACACGCCAGTATTTGCATTAAGAATGTCTCTTATTCATGTTAAACAAAACCTGAACTTGTACCTGTTATGGTGCCTTTGTTTCGCAGTCTGCGTTGCAGCTGTTCTGTGCAGTAGGTAAAGGAAAGGTTTTAATTAAAATTGACATTGCTGCACCTGATGCTGCTGGTGACAGCCCTGTTGAGAAGTAGCACGAGAAGTGTGGAAGTCCATGGAAAGAATCTGCCCTCCTGTTTGCATCCTACATTAATGTGCTCTTCAATCCAAGTGAAAACACCCCTGGAATTTTGGTTTTGATGGAAAGTGACTTTTCTGACAAAAACGCAGTGCAAAACACCTGAACCAAGTTTCAGTTCAAATATTTTGAGCAAAGACTGAATTAAAAAAAAAAAAAATTCAGTGCTCTTGAGATTTTCAGCAAACAAGGACATTTTTCCATCCATTTCCAGCACAACATTTTCAGCAAAGGTTTCAACAAATGTTTTCAAAGTAAAAACCAAACCAGCCCATAGAGCTAACTTTTGCAATTAAAAATCAGTTTCTCCCAGAAAAAAAAAAAAAAAAAAAAAAAAAAAAACAAAACACTGTAAGTGCCCATGGTTGCCACCTGGAGGTAGGACACTGGGCAAAATGACAAGTGGACCAGGTCTATATGAGGACTGGATACCAGACTATGGCCTGAGCCAGTAGCAACATTAATGCATTTTTATACGTTCTTATGGTCTTTATTGTACAGGCAGAAACAGAAAGACAAACCTTGCCTGGAGGGATTTACAGCCCATCAGATCAAAAATCCAGTGAGCTAGCAGAGAGAAAATGAATGCAGAGAGCACAAAAGAGAAGTTTTGCATTTTCTTTCACATTCTGTGTTTTAAAATTGGACATACAACAGGCCCAAATTCTACAAATCTGCTATTCTCCCCACCCACCGGTTTGGAAACGATGCTGTAACGTGGAAAGCACGTGTGGGACCACGAGCACTCCGGAGGCACTTGAGCAATCCTTAACCTAAGGACATTGTTTAGTCTGCAGCTGCCACATCACGTCGCGGTGCTGGGAGCGCAGGGATGGGGAACAAAACACAGGGTGATCCCTGCACACCCCTCAGAGATCCTTCCGAGTCTCCAGGATGAAAAGCACCAGATAAATCAGGGTGTTTTTCTTGTTAAGAGACTTTTCTTTGTAGATGAAGTGCATAACTGATGAAAGTAGGAAAAAAATACAAAGGGTGACCACCACCTATTATCACTTCGTTACGTATTACCTGTGTGACACAAGCTTTTCGCGCATCGAGCAGGATCAGAGCTTCACTGTACAAGGTGCTGAACAAATACAAGAGACAGTCTGTCTCCTAAAAACCTTGAAAAGCAACCGTAAGATGGCAAACAACTAAGACCATATGGACATGTAAAGCAGTGGAAGGAAGCAGGAGTCAGTACAGCAGTTCAACATGACATGAGTTTTGATCTGCTTATGAGTTGAATGGATTCAGGCTACAGTTGATAAGCTTATCTTGAAGTAAGACAGAAGTTCGGCTGCCGAAATTCCTACGGTTTCGCTGTCATTATACAGCTGAAAGTCAAGAACTGTCAAATTACATGAGTAATATCTATCCATATTTAATACAGGGAACTGTTGACAATTGCCTCTCATCCCTCCCTTCAGTGTACGAGCTCCACAAAACAGGAACGATCAGGCTGAATATAGGCAAATCTGTGGGCACATACCCAGACTGCAGATAAGAAACTCTAAAGTGGAGAAAAAGAACAGATAGCAGCAAACCTAAAAAACTAGAGATAATTCTTCCTGGACCACAGCAAGGAAAAATGCTGGAGATTGTGCTGACACTCCTGACATTACAAATACTACGAGGCTAAGGATAATGCAGACTAGACTTTTTTTCCCCGCCCTGCTTAGAAACAATCACATTATATCTTCTTATAAGATATGAGAAAGATTGTTATCTGGCATAATGAAAACCAAATGACAGGCAGATAAACCCAGTAGCTGTTTATAAAGTCTTGTACGGTATTCTCAATGGTATACAGATAAGGAAATCACATAATTGAAATGGCTACAAACAGCATTAAAAAGGCACATAAGAAGAAAATAAGGAGATCAAATGCAGAATGCAGACAAATTCTGGGTTAGCGATGGAGGAGTTCTTGCGTAGCAGGTTGATTTCTCATGGGACCTGAGCACCTGTCTCTCCTCTGGGCATGTGTTGTCCCAGCCCATGGACTCACCGGCGCCCTTTGGGGTCCACTAAAGGCCTCATCCCTCCAGGGCTCCGCAGCTTGGCAGGGGAGACACCCCAGCTTTGCTGCATGTTGTAAACTCTTTGCCCTTTAAAGTCTTCAAGGATATCTCTGCTTGAGCATCTCCAGGAAGAGGATATGGAAGGCACGAACTGCTTCTTACTGTTCCCTTCAGAATATTGAAAAACCCAGCCTTCTTTCCTGTCTAAATAAAGTCAGTAAATAAATGCTTTCTTGCTGTAAAGAGCTACACATTTCGGGGGCAAGATTAGAACCCACCGTTCTACTCATTTCAAAAGTAGGTGCCTTTCTAAAAACAGGGGCCTCTGTCAATTATAAGTGGCCATATTTTCAGAGGGATTAAGCAAATAGACATCGTGCGATTTTCCAGGGAACTGAGAATCTAACATCTGAAAATGTTGAGTTGAGCATTTAAATATATATATATATATACACACACATATATGTACATATACATATATATATATATTTGTAGGAAAGTCTCAGGATAACGATAGCAGAGTTGCTTCAGTGCCCAGTGCCTTTTTATTAGGGTGAGACAGCTACAAAGTATACCAAAATTAGGAGAAAGGCCTTTTAATGTTATATACATTAATTACGCTTGCTTTCGTTTATTCTTCTCAAAACAGCAGCAGTGTATTTTCTTAGCTTTCTCAAGTATAGATTTACCAGGAAAACAATTCTAACTGTAGGTAGCAAAGCAGCTTAAGAGTATTTCTGCTTTGAAGCAGATTTAAACTGTAAATTCATCGTTAGGGTGAGATTTGCTAGAGTTATCAGATCTCATAGCCTAACACAAACCTAAGCAGGAGAACCTGTGTTGCATATTCCAGTGCAACATTTCAAAGGAGCAGTAATTCAGGTCAAAGTGGAAGTCCTTACACTGCAATAATCTTCTTTCATTAGAGAACAAAAAAGAATTCAGCTGGACAAATGAGCTAAAATCAGGAGAAACTTGAACAAACATTTCAAGCATTAATCATTTATATGGAAAGAGGAAGGAAATCATCAAAATAATTGAGCAATTGCAGACAAATATCACAATGCCTTGTATTGCCAAAAACTCATCATTGGAAATGTATACGTCTGATTTCCAAGTTATTAATGAAACAAAAAGGCATCTACAATGGATAAATAATACATCATATGGAATTCGCACAGTCTATTTATAATAGAGATCAGTGACACCTATCAACTCATATTAAATCACATCATGCATATTTTGCCTAGTCTGCACTTTGTCAATCTCTACTTCCTATTTCATTGCTGTAGGAGTTGCATTTAACGAAAAAGTAATGTACAGACCACTTGAAAGCAAGTCATTTAAAAAAATCTGAGAAAAAAAAACTTTCAAAAGATCAGTGAAGATCAGCTATAGTTATATACATTAATGTTAATAAGACTGTATCACCTTTTACAGACTTTAATGAGTGAGTTCTGATGTTACAGCTGTACGGTGTTTTGCCTGCAGACTGACAAATCACAATTACATGATGAATCAAGGTCATACAGTGAGTCAATGGCAAGTTTGGACCAGAATAAAAGTATCCCACCTTCTAGGCTGTAAAAACTGAATTATCTTTCACTCCTGACCTCTGTGCTAGAGAAAAACAGGGGATTAAGTGGGTTCTTTAAATAAGTAATTTATTTATCAGTTCTTACAAACATCACCATTAAAACATAACTTGAGTTTAGAAACACGCTTCAAAAATAACATAAATAAGTTATTTTGCAGAAGAATTATTTACCATAAGGAGAGATAGAAATTTATAAATCAGTTCAGAGATCTGTAGGGAAAAAAGTTATTAGTTACATCATCAGAAATGGGGTCTAAGAAAGCTCAAAAACCTGGATTTTGCATGCAGCTTTTAAAATATAATTAGTGATCTAACATAAATAGACGTCACTGGCTGTAGTAATGTCTGTGGCAAATAAATAACAGTCAAACACAATAAAACTCCCTGTAATGTACTCTGTTGTAATATTGATGGCAGCATATGGCAAACATCTGACAGCTGTTAAACAGATGTGGCAATTAGCAAACCTTATGGTCATGCTGTTAAGATTATTATGCAACACGTTCTCCAGTAAAATTAGATGACTTCCTACTTTCTGTAGCTTTGCACATGTGGAGTGCTAGTCTAATGTCCCATTTAGGCAATATTGTTAGCTAATGTCTTCTAACCCATATTTTTTTAGTTGATGCCTCATAGAAGATTTAGAGAAATCCAGAATTTAAACAAGAACAATATCAATTCAGCTGTGTAGCAGATACTTCAATTATAATAGCTAATGGACAAATTGAGAGATAAAAAGACTCTTCTATCATGTTGAAATTCAATGAACAGTTTTCAATTAGGCTCTGAGTATAAAAGGGAGAAAAGAAAGATACTTTTCCTTGATGTTAACATTGCAGGAAAAGATGAGAGTAACTTTGCTTTTTCATTATACAGAAGAGGTGCATATAATGATGCATATTTAAATTATAAATCAGGTCACTATCTGCCAAATGAAAGCAATATCAATTAGAGCTAAGGTGGATCAGGCTTTAAAACTCCTTATATTTAATGACAAAAGTATGACTGTTACCCTCACCCAGCCAACAAAGGGATAATTTAAGGCAGTAAGAAATCAAAGAGTGATGTCACAAAAATAAGCCCTCACAGCTTTTTGGATAGTATTATTATAATTAATAGACTTCCAATGACTTTTTTTGCAGGTTATGGGCTTTCACAAAAGCATTTATTGCAGGCATAAAATATAAAACTCTAAAGAGTGGGTTTGACTAAGGTTGACTGGAGGGTCCTTAGCCTTTCTACTACAGTAATTCCTGTAAAATAATAGTTTCATTTATAGGCTCAATTTATAATGTTGAATTTATGCCAGTTCATTTGATATCAATCATGATAATAGCATGATCTATTGTATGTCACTTGTGCTAATGCAAATTAAATATCATTACATTACAAAAAAGCCTTATGTTAAAATAACATTAAGTGTGTAACTTTAACCAAAAAAAAAAAAATTAACGATGAATTAACAATTTGGGGTGAGCTTATATGCAGATAATAAATATAAAACCATGCATATCTTTTATATAAAATATATATGTGCTGAGGAAAAGGAATAGCTCAGCAAAACATATCATTGATTAAGGCTTGAGCAGAAAGTTTAACATTGAGTTTTTTCCCCTTTCCATGGATTTAAGGTGTAGTAGCAAGCGGTATACTTTATTTCTTTTTAACCACTGTGGTTTTCAGTCCCTGTTTTTGACACAGAACTAGCTGCAATCACAGTTTAAAAAACTTAAGAACTGCTCGTAGATGATACGCATTGGGATTTAAAATTAGTCATCTGCATGTCCTTTGAAATTACGTATTGGTACAGCTTGATAATATAATTCTGAGACTAAAGTGCACCCAAGGATTTTTTTGAGCACTGTCAAATAATTGTTTTCTTCTTTTTGTTACTTTAAAAATTTGAATGACACTAAAGCCGATCTTCATTGTTACTCGCAGAAGTGGCATGACATCCTAACTAGATTAATTAAAATACATTTCCATCTTTTCATAATTGCAGGATATTTTCCAAACAAAAGTTTGGAAAAATGTGAAATATTTTTGAAAAAAGTCATGTTAAAATTTCTGTGCAGTTTTATGAACACCAGGAATGTCTATTGACCTCATCTCTGTGAATGTAAAACATGGTTTATGCAGTTTAAAACAATTCTAGCAATGACCACATCTAGCATGGGTTGTTTACATTTTCTTCTGAAAACGAGGAGTGAGGTCACTCCCCGTGGAAGTGTTTTTTTAATGAGTTGTCTTGGCTTTGTAACTTCTGCAAATCCTACTACACTTCTTAGTTAGAGATTAAAAATGATATTAAAAATATCATTTTAAAGATATTTATAGTGGCAAAATATTGCCCAATCAGATTATAAGAGGATCTGTAGCACTCTGTACTGTTGTTCCAGCAAAGCTCCTACAGACATTATTGTTATTTCTCTTGTTTAACTGTAGTGTTTGAGTGCTTTGCAATCATTACTACGCTCACCTGCTCAGCAAGGCGTATCATGCCATCAGCCAGTACTGTTCCTTCCATCTTCTGTTGGGGAAAGGAAGAACAGAAGGGCCAAAGTCACACCGAAAGTAACTGTGGAGAAGAAAAGTAAACACAAATCTTCCCAAAGCCGATATTTCCTTTTTTAGGGACCTTCATGAAAAGGGCAAGAGCTCTTTCAAGTCACGGCTGCTCTAATTAAATAGATCCTGGCTTTACTATGATAGGTTACTATGATAGTCCATTTCCCAATATCCAAGGAGACAAGGAACCAACCAGCCTCATAGCACTTTGCGTTTGGGTCTGCATTCTCAGGGCAATGCTTCTTCTAATGACCAAGTTTCACATAGTTAATTGCTGTCTTTATGGGTGCCAAAAACAAACTCAGAAGATCAAGCCTGGGAAGAGACTTTGCACATCTTTGGTGACACAACAGACTATTCTCTAAAGCTCTAGTCATTATTTCACATTTTTCCTCCTTCAAATACAACATTACTTGCTTCAGAAGCAGAACTGACACTTCTCACCATTCATTACTACAGATGTTAGAGATATTCTTAATGTTGGAAGGAAATACAAATCTCCTAATGGAGATCTTGGCAGCTAAGTGAAAAGAAAATAGATTGTTTTAAAATATATTTATAGGTCCTTTAACACATATATGCTCTGGCAGTGATTTTGGAGTTTAAAAAGTCTGTTATTAAATTTGGTTTAAAATCTCTGTTTACAAAGTCTCATATGGTTCTTTAGTTACCCACTTTTCATAATAAAGTGCTGGGCTTTCAATTGCATTTGAACATACGTTCGCCCACTTTCACATATGTTTAAAAATTTTTTATCCAAAGTTTATTTTAACTTATTGCTTGCGCTGAATTTAACTTGTTGCCACAAGATGAAGCCAAGTATTTAACAGCTATCACAAAGTATTAGATAAGTAGATGTATTTATACATGAATAACTGAAAAGTCTGCCTGCCCATGGCATAATGATTCTTCAGATAATAATGCAATCAGTAAGTGACATACACACGTAACCTTGCCAGTGGTATATACATCTGCTTAACTTTACATAAGGGAGCAAATCACTGATCACATTCTGAAAGCTTAAACATGTAGTAACATCTGCCAGGTTGGGAATCCTGTTGTGAAGAAACTTTTACTCCATTTCTACTCAATGCAAGGAGCTTCATATTGGAGAGTTACAGAATAAGCAAATTACAAGGTTTTCCTCGCAGCTTTCTTTCTAGCATCAAGTACTGGTTGGTGTTAGGTGCAAGAAATTTGGACCACTGCCCTGATTCCAGATGGAAATTCTGCTGTGGTAACATACCAAAATGATACTTAGAAAATGTAAAATTTCTGACGTGCATTCATTTCTGTAGTCAGTTGACACACTGAATCAAACCCTTCTAAACATGCCCTGTAGTTTCGATGAATCATTCAATTTGCAAATAATTCATTAGGTGAATTTAACACCCTTTTTCTGTTTGGGGATTGTCCCTGAGCGCTTTTTAATTTTCTCTTTGAAATTCTTCACTGAGTACTTTCCATGAAGAATTTTTAGGACTAGATTTTCCACAATGCTAAACTGCTTAAATCTGACTGCAGCTGCATGCCAGGGGATGACTGCTCCTTGCTCTGGCACTGATGCGACAGGTCTGGGATTTTGCATGTTACTCATACACCTCTGCAAAGGGTGAGAAGATACAGCAGAACTTCATTATTCTCTACCACAGAGGACTCTTTAATGACTCTAAACTCGCAACATAATCCAGCATACTGAATATTAGGAACCTTATTAGGAAGCAGTAAATGGCTGGTTGAGTGAATACTCCAGGGTAGCGCTAGGAATCCTGCCTGAAGAAAAATCCTGTGTTAAGTCTGCAAATTGATGCAAACAGCTGATGAGGGTATTTAACCTGAAATATAAGCAGAGGGTATCCTTTGCAAAAACCTCCATGAAATGCTGTACACAAAGATCAGGGCCTATGATACTGAAAATGCCAAGAAACACAGCAATAGCCACCTGACAGTGCTCTTTTCCCTTTTTGAATGCAGGATCAGAAACACAGTTTGAAGCAGCCCATGGAAAACTCAGAGGTAGCACCAAATGTGGAACTGTCCAAGACACTTAAGAGAGTTCAGATAGTTTTTTCAGATTTGGTATTTGGTTGGTAGAAGCCACATCTGCATTCAACTAATGCCATTCATTGGGAAATCAGAACAGAAAGAAGATGGAATGGAAAAGAGCAGCATCAAAAGTGCCAGCACTGGGAAGAGATAAAACCAAATCAGTATTCAAATTACATGCATGTCTCAATTTTGCTTTGTTATTGTGTCACTATTTTGAAAAGCCCAAATTATGCTCATAAAAACTTAAGCTATACATACATATGTATGAAAGTATTCAGCTTCAGCAGGGTTGAGACAGACAAATCTGGTAGTAGGTTTCTTTTCAGGTTGTAAGAAGCAAATAATAATCAAGGGTAGTTGAGTTGTGTGAGATATTGGAATCCTGGAACCACCTCCTTTGTACCATTCTTCTCCAAGATACACAAAAGAACATGAACATATTTCACTCTCCCATCTGGGAAAGACAGTGGCATTGAATTCAATGCATGGGACTTTGTTAGCAAGTCTTTGTTAAAATCCTGTTACAATAATTTATGATTGCCCCTTGTACATAACACGTATACCTCAGGAATTAGGAGATGGAATAGTTCATTTAAGAAAGCTTTTACAAATGAGAAGTTACATGCTTTTTTTGTTGTAAGGTTATAATGGATATTTTTTAAGGTAGGATATAAACCCATCTCACGTTATGCAGTATCTCTAGGGTCTACCAGGTGCCATTTTCTCAGATCTGTCACCTCATTTTGCCATCTCCTCACACTATCCTCCCATCTTCAACCTGGAAATTGAGTTGCATTACCAGGGATTTAACAGACCTCCGTAGATCTGGCATGTCTAATCACTGACATTTTATTTAAGGCTATAAAATTAGTAACCATGGATTCAACACTGTCATATTTATTCAGTTAAAAGGTATTTTAGAGAACATACACCTTAAAAAGAATTGAGCAATCTTCCCATATAAATGTGTTCATCTTACCTGACATGTAATCAGCTTCCAAATGGAGATGTTTCTTTAGACAAGTTGAAGAGCCTCCTTCCATGCCAGAAGAGTCTCTTGCCATTAAACTTTTCCTTGTTCTGTTCCCAAGATCTTAAATGTACAAAATCGTTCTATCACCTCATCTTAAAAGAATGTTATTCACTTGTAATTACCCAAGTATTTGCCACTAGAGTGCTTATCTGGAGAGCACTATTTCATCATATATGTTTATTCTTCAGATAGTTTCCATTTCCATTTAATCTTTGTGATTTTACTAGAAACTCTTAAAATCCAAATATACAATGACTTCTGAGTGATCAGGTCAAAGTCTGTACTTACAAATTAGCTACAAATCAGTTCTCACAATATAATTACCTATCAGTTCTATGTCTGTCACAGAGACTAGCTAGAATTTCTTGGAGCGTGATATTTACTTTGTCTTTATTACGTATAGGACTTTTGCCTGGTACAACTTCTGCCATGAGTAACATTTTTATATATTTTTGTTTTATTTTTGTGTGCTGGTATCTAGGAGACAGTCACAGATCAGGATCCCACTGAGCCGTATGAGCACAGATCACACAGACAGTGCCTGCCCCAGAGAGCTATATTTTAGAAGAGATTTTATAAAAATAGGATTAAAGTTTACCAAAAGGCCTGTGAAGGCAGCCCATTTATACACCTTCAGTAATTACATTTCAGCAGCACGCTCTTGAGATGTATGTTTGAGTTGCAGAACTTTCTCATGGTGATTGAAAACGAGGGAAGACACACATTTGCATCGTCTCCTCCAAATATCCCACCTTTGAATACAGAGTGCAATGATATAATAAAATAATAATAATATTTAGCACTTCCATAGCTCTTTGCAGCTTCCAGTGACTGTAAAACATTAACTGATTAATCCTCACAGCAGCCCAGCGAGTAAGGCAAGTTACTGCTCCCATGTTTGTCTTCCTGACAAGGCAAAACTGTGAACCCCTACAGTGCATCAGCCAGGGCTTTCTCCATAGTCAAACAAATACCACCTTAGAGGACTTTTTTGTTGTCATTTTTTTTAAAATAGATATTCATCCTAAACTTTTCTTTCCATAAAATTTGGGATATGTTATTTATATGGAGACATATCTGTAGGCAGCCTGAAATACAGGCTAAATGTACCTGTTTAAAGCATTTATGTCAGATAAGAAAAAAATGATGTAAGCATATGCTATAGAAAATAAAGCAAGAGATGAGTATCAATTGAGGTGACTGGTAATAATATGTCAGCGATACCCGTATAACCCAAATCTAGAAGTCTGATGATCTGTATGACTGAAGGGAAGCAAGTGGGCAGGAAGAGCAGAAAAGGGCTCTCGGCCATGAAGATAACATTACAAAGCCCCGCACTCTGCATTTCTGGGTAAAGGAGTAAATCATACAGTTCGACATTAAATCAGTCCAATTTGCTGGTATCTCAACACAAAACTGCACATGGAAGGAGTGCGCTTGCAATCTCGTATATGACACTAACTATTCACAAAGGACAGCACCAAGTCAACAGTTCAGCAGATATCTACATTACGATACCTATGCTGTTTACTTTACCAATTCAAAACGGCCAGATAATTTAACTTGTATTTGAATCTACCCCCTTTAATCTCCTTTAACAAAACCAAAATGCTATGCCATTTCCCATACATGACAGGTAAAATAGTTCACAGTTTCTCAGGCTTCTTTGTCTTCCCTTCAGAAGATCTATTTCTGTAGAAACCTCCAAGAGAAATTGCTGAGTGTTTGAAGGTTGGGTTGAGGTCAGTTTGAGGGCTTTGCTTCTAGTTTATAGAATTTAAAGAAAATCAGAAAGTTATAAAACCAGTAACAAGTTTATTAAATACATATATTTGACTGCTTTTACTAACTTTCGTAAGTGAATTGTCCTAGGCTGCAGCCCCCACTTTTGATTAGAAACTTACAGTATAAATATTAAATAACAACAACCATAATAAAAATGGGTAACATAGCTCCGCCTCTTCCTTCATGAAAATTTTATTTCACTAAATGATAGCAAAGTAGCCCCAATTTTAACTGCCTCAGCCTCAATCTTCTGCATATTTCTTAGAAAGATTAGAATATTCTCCCCTGTTCTGTGATGAATTAACTGTGCTTGGTCATATTTTTTGAGGGGGGCAGGGAGAATTACCATATCACTCTATGCACAAGAGATCAAATGTATGATTAAAAATATTTATAATACTGATGTGGAAAAGAATGATATGTTAAACAGATAAGCATATAATAATGCATGTCTCACCCATAAAATTTAATTTATCCCTTGGGCAGGGCATAAACTTTGCTCAAGAACAACATGTTTTCCATCTATAGATTGCAGAGCTAAACTGCTTAATTTTACAGCAAATTGATCACTGCTGTAATATTTCAGGAGCAAAATGATCCTCAACAGTCAGTTCAGTTTCAAAAGCCAAAATTTATAGTTCTGCTTCTGATTTAGTGATAAGGTTTTTTAACATATTGGGCATTTCATCACTTTCTATCAGGAGTCAGCGTTGCACCAACAAAGAAATATTTTTTGAAATCAACAACAACAACAATAATAAAAAAAGGAACATAAATAATATACTACCAACTGACAGAAGAGCTTAATATTCCCTTCAGGCCGGTAGGAAATTACTCAGATTCCTGTCCTTGTAAACATGTGTCCTGGCCTATATAGGAGATGTGCTGCACTGCCATGTGGCTGGAAACGCACAGGCTCCAGAGCCTCACTACTTCCCTGAGTGCTAGGGAAACTATTTCATTTATTTTCCCAAGTGGCTAAACTTCATTTTACCCAATGCAAATAAAATTTAGTACATCTAAAGTTATTTGACACTTTTGATATGTTTAAAATAAATGTAGAGAGATTTAATGATGTGAAAGTTCATGACTCAGTAAAGATTGCTCCCTAGCTGGGGTCTTAGGATAGACACCTATAAAATCAAATTATTATAATCACAGGAGTCATGAGAAAAAAGTAGGCCCTGCTGAGCTCTATTCACTGAGTTTTTGCATTCATTATACTCCTTCTAGTTATGAAACAAAGGGACGAGGTAGGCTGAAATCTCAATAGGTTTTATCAAGTAATTCTTTGCAGCAGCATTTTATGATTACTACAGTGAATTTTTAGAAAACCAATTCACATGCCAAGAGAAGAGGAAAAAGACATGACTTCTTAGTTATCTCAGTGCAGGGGTAAGTGCTCACTTCTGAGCAATGATCCTACAATTAGGAATGCTCAGAACTAGCTAAGTAAAAGTAAATGTTAGAATCATATTTATTAGGCTTACCCAGAAGTTACCACTGCAGTAAGTTAAGGTGAGCAATGTCTGACATAAACATGTTCTGCATGCTTTTAGGGTCAGATTTTTAAAAGGGACAAATATGTCTAAAAATCCTTCTTAAACATTCACGTATTCCCCATCCATTTCAGTACCTAATCAGCAATGCTGTGTGATTATATTTTGGTGAGTGGCACACATTTACACAGAGGAGAACATGTATATGGCTGTTTTATAACCAAGAAGATTATTTCCCAAAGCTGCTATTGCCTTTTTGCATATATCTGCACACTGACCTGGGACACACTGAATGGAGACACAATAATTAGGTCATTTACTTGAGCCTGATATTTCTTTTGAGGCTTAAAGGGTAAAACATCTCTGCACACAATGTGATAGCATATTTTTCATGTTTGCACTTTACAATAAAAAATAGAAAGGAAAGGATCAAATGCCAACATTTGTGCAAGAAAAGTAATAATTATGAGTGCATATTCACCTGCAATTATTTACAAGTGCAGCTTAGATCATGGAGATGTCTAAATCCCTGGCAGAAGCTCACAGCTGGCAATGCAGACACTTTGGCCACACTCTACATGGCTCAGTGGGATAGTGCTAAGAACAGGAGGCTGAGCCCACCGGCTCTTTTTAAAAACAGAGGCAAAAGGCTTCAGCTGCAGGCTGATATAATTTAAATGCACATGTTCTTCAATCAGTTACATCATTAGTTGACCAAGCATATAATGTTCCCATGTTTCTACTAATAAGCATATATCCAGACAAGATATTTACAATAGACTCCACAGCTCCAGTTGTGCAATTTTAATATGAATACTGGATTAAAAAAAGAAAAAAAATCTGTTAGCCTAATATTTCAAACTCTATTTCTAAAGCTCAAAATCCAAGTTTTATAGGATATACACAGGAGATTTCTAATGGAAGAATGCACCAGAGGATGTCAATCTTCTTTTAATTACAGAGTTAACTATAGGAAATCCTTTACCAATCACTTTCAATTAAAGAAGAACTGTCTGTGGACAATTTAGTGGATTTGTTTTCCTTGCAATATCTTTCTCAGGTGGTATCACATAAAAGCTCCTCTTCAGATGTCAAGTTTTGCAGTAGTGCTTAAGGCCCATTCAACATTCCTGGAGCTGGTTGCTATATAAATCCTCAGTGAGAAGATGTTTCAGTGTGCATGAGCTTAAAATACGGCTGTATTCAAATCAACTCCATGTCCATGCTCCGAATTGCCCATCTGCAAGTGACCTTACAAAAAGACACAAATACCTTTGTGCTCATAATCACATACTGCAGTGATACTTCCCAGTGAATGTCCAGCAGATAATTTTAAGGAATGTTTGCATTCATAGTGACCAAGCCTCAAAGTGAAAGCCAGGTGAAACTGCTGCATACGGAGGCCACGTTTTGAAACAGAAAATATTTAGCAAGTCTAGGCTCTCATGAGGATGGGTTTACATTTGCTTAGTAGGTTCAGGAATCTTAAGTAAACCTTTCAGTGAACTAATCTCCAGTTTTGAAAGCGCGCGGAAATCCCAAACCTATTTTCACGTAGCCTAATCCCTTGCATCCCAGTACTTTTTCAGTGTCTCTACTGCAGCAGCACTAAGTATGAGGTTACCTCTCCTTTCCTTTTCCCTCTTTCTCTTTGAGTGCTTCTCGGCTTCGGCAGTGCCCTCCCGCTGCATTTCAGACTGCAGGCGCTCTTGGTATGAAATGCTCTCT
The DNA here is from genome assembly GCA_013398735.1 of Nothocercus julius. Taxonomy (NCBI): domain Eukaryota; kingdom Metazoa; phylum Chordata; class Aves; order Tinamiformes; family Tinamidae; genus Nothocercus; species Nothocercus julius. The sequence goes on along the minus strand of VZSV01000029.1, from coordinate 1,671,299 downwards.
GTCTATATTCCTATTATTATTCTCTCTAAACTTTCTTTGTTACCTGCTCTGTCTCCTATTATTTCTACTGTGTCATCAAAACCTGACTCCGTACAGTCTGCCAATTAGCCTTTGTCTGTCAGCACATTCATCAGCATCCTGAAGAGTGATGGCAAATGGCAGAGCATGGAAGTGCTATTTGATATGCAGCTGTGTGTCCTTGCACATAGACATGCCATTACTGATAAAGTAGTAGGATGTGGTTTAGCTTTCCTGGAGACAAAACTTTTGGTAAGAACCAGATGCAATTAGCAATAAATGAAATGGCATGAATTACAAAAGAAGCAAAGGCAATGTTTCAAAATTAGCAGGTAAGTGCACAGAACTTTTCTGCACTTAAAATCGACTGTTATGAATATGGACCGCCTATGTATGCAATGGAAAAATACCTGACATCAATATTTCCAGGAAACAAAGAGAATTAACGGTGTAATCTGATACTACATACCTGCAAGTGAGTAATGCAAATAAAGCTGCTTCTGTACTTGTTACAGGAAAAATAATATGACTTTGGTATAAAACACGCATTGCATTCTTTTGTGGAAATATATAAGTATGCATTATTCAAAATTCAAATATTAATGATCACATAAATATTCTATGATCTTGGCTATTACTTTCAGAACAAACATTTTAATTTTAAGATGTCATATTTGTAAAAGCTGTATTTTGAGTAAGAAAGAGAGAAAGAGAGGGAGGCAGACCCTTTTAAAGGTGTCTCTGTCTTGCTATGGTATCTTAGCTTAGCAAATACATGGCACATTTAAATTTCTTTTAGCTCTACAATGCTCTCCTGCTTAAACATTTACAATGCTACTATTGAAAAAAAAAAGTGTAGGAAAAAGTACAAAGCAAATGCGTAAGTGTCTGTCTGAATGAACTGTGGATGTCTAAAAGTGCATGCCAATAGGCAGAATGAGATTTATGAGTTTGGGCTTTAGAGCAAACTTTAATGATATGTATGGCCAGAGCAGTGGGATTATGAGTAGCCTAAAAAACTATCATTAGTTCTTTATTGAGGGATGTTTCCAAATTAATCAGAAAGGAGAGCAAAATAATAAATTACAAAATTTTGAGCATAAATGAAAGTTTTGACTTGTCTAGACAATCTGGATCAGATTTTTAAAGGCAAAGTAAGAGAAAACTGTATTCATGCCAGAAGCCAGCTTTTGTATATGCAAATGGATAGTTATTACAAATGTTGCAAGTGGATTTCCAGATATTTCAAAATCAGCCTGCCAGATTGGAATGAGCTAGATTTTCCGACTACTTAACACACCCCCATTGGAGCCAGATTCTCAGAAGAGCTCAGCCACAATATCACCGTGGGGCGGGATAAATGAAACGCTGAACAAATTGCCTCTTACTTATTGACTTAACTAGAAACAGCAAATGCTTATGGAAAGGTAGTGTCATGATGCACATTGAGTCTTCCTTTCACGGTCCTTCTTCCTGGGTCTTTTGGGATAAAGTGCACAATGGAGGGAAGCCCTGAGCTCCACAGGCTACAGAGCTGTGTCTTGGTTGCTGGCTGAATTTCTGAAGAAATACTTTTCCTTCTCTCATCTCACCCTTCTTTGCCACACTTAGGCTATTTGAGATTTTTTCACCATTTTTACTTACAGTTGTAATATCCATGCAGAGAATATGTGTACATTATGTCATATGTTATGCCAGTGAGCACACTTCTATTTCTCCATCTTTCTTGACATCAATAAAAGGGAACAGGAGGGGGTTAAAGTCTTCTCTTGGATCAAGAGGCAGGGAATCTTGCTCATTTTTCCTGTGGTTCCTGGACCACCTAGAACTGAGATGAAGCAACCTGCCCCAGACAAAAGTCTAATAAAGGATAACTCTCCAGAAAAGGACAAGCCAAAGTGAGAAAGGAGACGGTCCAAAGAGCACCCGCAGAGACGGATTTCCTGGACAGTCCACTTGTGTTCAGGGCGCCGGCTGGGAATGATCAGGCCCAAGCAATTCCCGTATGATTCAGTATGGTCTAAATGTCACTTGTTGCTTAAATAGATTTCATTTCTTTTTGACTGATTTTCATTAAAACAGTTCAATTCCCATCTCGGTACTAATTTAGACGTCTATCCTGAGGCCATGGAAGATGAGTAGAGGTGCAGGCCCTGTGTCTGTCCGAGGCAGATCACAGCAGCCGGCACTGCGTCGCTGCAATAGCGGGAGTTTCTGGCTGGAGCTTCTTAGCCAACAAACAAATCCAGGCACAAAGTTTTGGTAGAAATCTGCCCCAGCTGGCAGTTGATTAGCAGAATTAAGAAATGCTGCGTGTATTTGCTCTACAGAGAAACACTGGTTTGTGTTCTCACTCTATAAAATAAGTCAATGGCATGCTGATAGCAAGCAAGGCAAGCTTTTTATTGCCTAATGCTACCACTGCTAAGCCCAGACTTCAGGCTTGAGGGTGATTCTTCAGTGGGTCTCACTTCTTGTTCATGCTGCTCACATCCCACACTGCTGCTGACCAAATGGTGCTCAACAGGGTCACTGTTGGAGGATGCAATTCATTTTCCTTCTAATTACTGCTCTGTTCGCAGAGACTGGATAGGTTTTTACAGGCAGTTTATCCGCAGGTTCAATAAAACCACTGAAAGCCACTGAAGAAGCAACCGGGAGAGGATGGGGAGAAAAGTCCAGGAGTAATAACTGGAGTTTGCATTAGGATTGCTGCAATCTGCTTGCTCTGTTCAAAACTGGTCGCAAAAATTGGAACCACAAGTACATTTTTCACAATATTTCAGCCTCAAATACCAGGAAATTCCAGGCAGTGGCTGCTGCTGGGGGTTTTTAAGCACATTCATGTCCGAAGCAGGAAATCAAGCCCTTCTACATGCAAATCCAGCTCAAAATCAAATTTTCTGAGGTGGGTTTTCATCTCGTCAGTATTTGAGAAAGAATGTCAGGTTTTGACCCTTCCCATGTCTCCTGTAGTTTTGACAGTCTTGGCTTCTTTCAGACTAGACTGATATGATATGTCATTTTTTCTCTGCAGCGGGAGGTATACAGTTCCACATTACATTTTACCTTTGCATTTGCATCGCCTATAATTCCTTCTGATACATTTCACCGCATGATCTTCAGATAGGATTTGTATTTGCTCTTGGGCTCTTTCCACTGTCCTACATATGTCAGTAATTTTTTGCAGAGTCAGACTGTCTTCCCTGAAGAATTTTCTATTGTCATCACTTCTGAGCCCCACTACAGTTCCTGCCCCTGTTAATTCCCTTGAAAAAAATTCAGTTATGTGTCACCAGCATGTCTGTGCTGCATGGGCTCTCTGTCATGAGCTGCTTATAGCTAGGTAGTCCAAGTGCCTTGGCACAAAATATAAAACACATTTTCTAGACTTAAAAATCTTATAACTACGTGGGTGATAGGTCAGGTACATAACTACAAATATTAAAATCTTAATTTGCCATTATCTAGTTATTTGTGTTCTGCTGTAGTGATATTCTTTGTTAAGCATTTGTAAGTACTAACCATGAAACACAGTATCTATTATTTCCTTTATTCCTCAAAATACATACATGCATTTTGCATTCTTTATACATTTCTATGTACCTGCTTTTCAGCCTAGAATTGTAATGCAGTACATTATAGAAGAGAGATTTTCATAGACACAAATGGGAATTAAGTGTCCAATTCAATTGGTTTTTAATTGCAGTTGAGCAACTACAAAGCCTTTGAAGAACTCTCCTATATGGATCCCCTTAATTTAGCCTGAATCTGTTTGTTGATGAAAATCCCAACTCCTAGTCAGCAATAGCTAAAGGTTTCTTTTTTATTCCAGTATCCATGTTATCATTCATTAAACACCCAAGGAATTCTACCTTAGTAAAGCTCACATCTGGATGAGAAATGGCATTAAAAATTACATAGAATTAATAAAAATACTTTTTTTTGGGGGGAAATTAAACATTTCCCTCTGATTAGAAATTTTTATGTATTTCATTCAAATATGATTTGCTTCTATTGAAAATCTACCCCTCTAGTAGTGGAAACCAACAATATTTTACTTTACTATTTAATGAATTCTCCAAATGATAGTTGTACATATTGTATACACCTCAATAAAAAATCAAATTGTCTATTAAAAATACCTGTAATCCTGTAAAAGATCTGTAATCTTCTCTGTACAAGTATAAATCTATTTATTTTTTTAATCTATAAACAAAACTGTTACCGATGCAGAGCCAAACCTTGAATTTAAAAAAAGAAAATATGTTTTGTGTGCTGTGATGATGAAAAGATGACCAATATTTGTAGAGATTCTGTCTTAAGTGAAAGGATTTCCTAAAATAGGGATATGACAGAAACAAAATATTTTAAAATCCCTCATTTTCTTCTGAAATCATTTATGTGTCATGGCTTTATTTTAGGGCACAGCTTCAACGTTGACTTTCATTCCTATCAAACTGATACTTGTCGCAGTGGTATAACTGTTGGGTGTCAAGAGTTACACTCAGTCCCCGGAAAAAAAGGCAGTCTTCCTCCTTGAGCTGATTGTATGTCTGGCATCTGCACATGTACATCAAATGCATATTTTACTTTCTTCCTTTGTATTCCACATATACAGTAGCAGATAAGATTAGACAAATGCACTTTCATTGACAAAGACTCACAGGATGCTTTGGGGTGGAAAGGATATTTGGTGATGGTATCTTGCGTAGTTTGTCCCCTCTGCACCATGGCAGGATTGATTGCTTTATCACTAAATGATCCCTGATGGATGAGTATTGGGTCTGGGCATCAGTTAAAAGTGAGGATGATAATTCAGTTTTACTGATGCCACTGAAAGGGGAAGTCAATCTAGTAAATTGTTTAGGAGTTTTACAATTTCCCATAAAGTATTTAAAGCAGAGCTTCTCAACCTTTGCCACTGCATGACCTGCTTTTCCTCCTACTCTCCTCTTTATCCAGGAGGACAACATGAATTAGCCTGGTGGCCTCCAGCATAGCACTGAGGGGGGCAAGGTGGTCGTTCCCTGGTAAGGACATGAAGGATGTCACGCACAGATCAAAAGGAAGGGGGACACGTTACAAGGGTTACAGATTATAGGAGCTAATAATTGGAAGTGGTTTGGGCCATGTGTCACGTGTGGGCTCTGGTAGCACTGACGGGGACTCGTAGCCCTGGTTCCTGGTCCAGCACCGCTTGAGCTCCCACGTCTGCTCTCCTCATCATCAGGAGGCCCTGGGCAGAAACCCCTTGTGTGAGCAATGATGAGGCATCGGGACAGATGCAAATGAGAGGAAAATTAGAAAAAAAGAAATTAATATTTGACACATACAAACATATGCACATAAATATAAATACATTTATATCCAAAATCAAATGTTTTTTCCCCAGAGTGAGTGAGCTGTATTTGCTGCCTGGGTTGTGCCGTCACTCAGGAAGATGATTGCGGAGCCCCTCAAATTACAGTGCAGCCTTATGCTCACTTTGGTGCCACCCGTTTTCCCACTGTGTCTAATGTTGATTAGGAAGGTGTCTGAAAGCACACCAGAGGAAAAAAGAGCTAGAGGACAGAATTAAAATAATGAGATGAGACAAAGATATGGAGAAAAAAAAAAAAAGGATAATATCAGCACGTTAAATTTTTGTGCAAGTCCTGAAGTTTTAAGTATTTTTAAATAACATGACTGATGAGGTCATGAAGAAAAACAACCACTTCTGCATTCTGCCCCAAAATACGCAATTCAGTCCATATCTGGCACATACAAACACCTGTTTGAAATGTGTCAAAGATGAGATTCAGCAGAAATTCTGTTGCAAAGGGAAACCAGCAGAAGAGGAGGCTGCTGTTTTAAGATCAGTGAGAAATGCCACAGAAATGTTACCTGATTTGCCAGTAAGTTATCAAACAGCTTTTTCCCCTGTTAACCAGATATGCTGCTAATACTAGAAAGTTGTTAGCATTAGGTCAATTAATAGAGCTTTCTGGAAATTTTTACCTGAACATGTTATCCTTGGAAATTGCTGATTATTTAGATGAATTTGTGTGGAAATATATCAGCTCTGAATAAATGTCTGACAGGAAGATTTCTTGAGTTTCAAGTAGATTTTTTAGTCAAAAGAAAAATAAAATCTCCTAACCAGAAGTAGTTAAAACTTTCACCAGTAATAGAGATGCAAGTTCAATGCCCCTATGATGTTGGTTGCTTGTTAAAATTCTTCTATTTTTAGGTTTCCCTTCAACAGAACAAACTGAGTGAGTAAAATTAGTTAGAAATGGGGATATTTGGAGAGAATTCTTCCAGCATAGCAAACATCAAGTCTTCTCCGTCTCTGACCCTATAGCTATTTGGATGGTCACACGGTGGCAAGAGGCAAACGTTTGTTTCTGCTTTCTTTGTGAGGCCAAGCAGAAATCTAGCCCCATTCCTGCCCAATGTGCGACTAAGAGGGGGCTAGTGGGACGAGACAGAGCTGGACCAGTCCCACGGCTACGAGCACCAAAACACACGCAGGGGCAGGGGAGTGCTGCCCTCGAGAACACTGTCTTGAATCTGAGCTTTTCTGCTTGATTTATAAATTCAGGAAACTGTTTTGAAAGGGTGGTTTTGCTTTCTGGACTAGTATTTATTTGATTTCTGTATCAATAAGGAAGATTCCCTTTAAATCCCCTTTAGATCATCACTAGCAAAAACATTTCCCCATGTGTGGGATCCTCAGACATCATTTTTAAGCATTGATAGCAAATAGGAACGATGTTCAGGATTCAGAGAACAAAAACCCTTCAACTCAGAGTAAACATACAGGATAAATAAAGAAAAATATTAGTAAAATTGTGTGTTAGCTCAAAGCAGAGTTCTGGATTGCTCACTGGAAAAGATGAGGAGAAAGAATTAATAAAAATAACAATAAATAAAAGTATGGAGTAAGATTTATTTTGGCTACAGTAAAATGCTGTCTGAAACTTTGCCTCAAATTGAGCAAAACCTTTTTTCAGGTTTCAGAAAAGTCTGAATAATTTTTTCTAGATGCAAGCAAATTTCTGCTGTTTCTGCACTCTGACTCAAGTTGAGATTTAAAACAGAATAGTGAGCAAAATATTACAAGAAACACAAAACATGAAAGGACAAATGGTCTAATGAAGGAGGGAAGAGCCTGAGATTCAAAAGATCTGGATTCAATTACAAAGACTGTTACTGAGCTGCTTAGAGACTGGGCAGAGTAATTCACTACTGAAACCTTAATTTCCTTTTCTACCCTTATTTATTTAGACTGTAAGAGAGTCTGAGTGCAGAGAGGCATGCTGAATCCTTTAGTGCTGTTCTAACAAAACAACAATAATGATAATTACTATTTTTTGTGTGCCTTTGACGATTTTAACTTGGATTGCACTCTCAGGCTTAGGGGGTTGATTTTCTTCTGTATGTACAGTTGCTTTTGCAATTATTCAATAGACTTGCAAATTAAATGCGTAACTCATCATATACCTATGTGTTATGATATTTGCACACACACAAATCAGATACATAAACAGTTATAAAATTCTGACTCAACAAGCAGAGTTTTGAGTTTTAACCCTGTCGGAAGCTATAAACCATTTGAATTTCCCCCATGGAAATGAGAGAGACACTGATACGATTCACTATTTACAGCTTTCTGTTGACTGCTTTGGCACAAGGCGCAGCACTTGGTACTCACACGCTGAGTGCATTTTTGTTCCCAAGTCCTCCAGTTTGGTGGCTTCATCACCTCCACGTCTTCGTCCCACGACGGTGCTGCTTTCAGATCGCATTTGTCACCTCTATCCTGTCATCCTACTCTGGAAAACTAAGCATATACTGTGAAACTTGCACTTTTTGTTCTGGATACGAACGCTTCTCCTGCTGCGACGGCGTCCGGCGGAGCTCCGTGACCTGCTGGCTCCTGGCACGCGTGCCGTTAGAGGGCAGTCACCGCCGCTGCCACCGTCCTCTACTGTCACCTGCTTCTCTGCCATGTTTAATAGGCTTTGTCTGGTACAGGGCAAACCCCATTAGGCATGAAAAGACAGAGCTACGTAGAGGAACTTGCGCTGACACACTGTTAAATGAATACAGTTCGGCAGGATAGTGGGATTCAGCTCCTTTGGAAAAAAAAATATACACACGCAGACACATACTTTATGGTTTTTCTCTCTTTTTTTTTGTCAGTGTAAAAACAGGATCTCAGTTTGCTGAATATATCCTTAGCTGCGCTGTGCACAGTTCACTGCTAGCACTGCAATCGCTGTTTTGTCAGTTTGGCCCAACCACATGAAATAATATCCCTATGACTTCATAAAATACATATCCTTTGCCATATCTTCAGAGACTTTGATTTTACTGAACTACACAAGTACGGCTTTCACACAATATTGCTGGAATTCCAGTAGTTATAAATGCAGCCAGTAAAAATATAAATGCAATCACTCAGTTATCAACCAGTCAGTTATATTGCTAAAAGTGGACTTTTACCAATGTGACATGTGCAGAAAGAAATTCAGCCTTTTGGAGAGGATGAGCCCAAGGTCCACGCAGGCTCACAGCAAGTTCAAGCCTTAGGTGCTCAGTCACAGGAAGCTTCATCCACCTTCATCACACCTGCATGTTTAATATGAAATAGAAGTTTGAGAACAACTAAGTAATATCATATAGTTACACATACAATTTAAATAATTTAAACATCCTCATACTGGCCACGAAATCATAGAAATGTAGGACATCATTTGCACTTGTAATTGTATTACAAAAAATGCTTCAGTTTCTTTTTTTGCCTAAACCCTTGCATAACAGAAACTCATTTTATGTTAAACTGTCCAGTACAGCGAATGGGATAAGTGCCTTAGTCTGACCACGAATCTAAATGATGTTGAGAGGCTCAAGAAAAAGGTTCTTTTAAGTGCATTTCTGTTTCTACAGATCTTCCAATTGACACTACGTGTAGCTAGTGGAATTAAGATTAGGATTACAATTATTTTTTGCTGACTCTGTCAGTTTGAGTGTTTCTAGTAGAGTATCTCTAGAGGGCAGTAAGAATTCAAAGCTGCCTCAATATAAATACATATATTTTTGTAGAAATGACAGATCATCTTTGCACAGCAGTAAAGGTTACAAGAGTGGGTGCACATGTTGCAATGTAGGGTAGAACAGCTAAAAGCACATAAAGCACACTGTACACTCTTCCTTCTCGTAGCATCACCCAGGCTGATATTTCATTGCACATTTGTATTCTAAATTACTTGAAGTAATTCGCTTTTAATCTTGATGTAAAGGTACAGATAGCGGTGTGCTTGGAGAAAGTCATGAGAAAGGACCTTTCCTGTTACAGAAGATTGTTGGGGTTAGTGGAGGAGACTGAATGCATGGTGAAAAGGAACAGATGAGAAAACAGGACAAGAGTCCAAATGGAAAACTTTGATTAAAAGCTGGGAGGGTTGGAATTAGAATTTTGTCTCTCTCCACTGCTTCCAGAGTGCTGGTGATACAGAAACTAGACCGAGGTCCAAATACAGCAGATATGATCATTTTGTGGCTATAGCATTACATTTAACAATGGAAAATGTAAGGTTGCGAGCCTAATGCTTGCTGTGGGGCCTGGTTTTTTTCCCCACAAATTACGTTTCCTGGCGAGAAAGACATGAGGCAACTCTGAGGGGCAGCAAGGCTTTGGTGCTCCCCTTGCATCATGCCCATCATCTCTGTGAGCAACCTCGATCTGGCTATACTGTTTGACTGGGCAAGTGAAAAATTCTCAGTTTATCTCCTCTTATTAAAGACACGGGTGGGCATCTGGCACTGGGTACCAGCTTGCTGTTTTATTAAGACGCTTGTGTATCAAGACCATCCTCTGCTTCAGACAAATCTCTGACAAACTAAGCTGAAGAAAACTTAATGGGATGTGCTTTTCTCTCTCTCTCTCTCTCTCTCTCTCTCCTTCCCTTTTTTTTTAACCGCCTTTAGTTTTGTGATCACAAATTGCAGGAATTAGCTTGTTGCCTGCACCCGCACAGCAGGCAGTTGATTGAATCTCAAAATTTGCGGGTGCAAAATGGGAAAATGGGATAAATTCCCATTAACACCCTTTTATAAATGCAATATATTACTTAGGAAAACAATGTCTAATGAGTCCTACAAAACTGCTGTTGCTATGAGTTCATAGTGCATTCCTCTTTGCCTTGCCCACAGATTTGGTTTTGGAAGCTCCAGAAAGAAAGCAGAACACAGTAAACGTGGGCCAGGTTCTCCTGGCTTTACTCTCAATGAGGACCAAATTCCCTAATCTCCCAGCACAAACACCCTCACCCAGTAGGGTAAGAGGTAAAAGTAGGGTAGGATAAAGCAGAATACTTTCAATCCTTCGATGATTTTAATACAGTAGTAGCTCTATGTCAATATATGCGAATCAGCCTCAGCTGCACATACGATCGCTTCTGTGCTTAGCACTACCCTGATGCACCGCAAGCTTCTGGACCAAAGCTCACCTGGGTGGGTTGAAAGATAGGAATATCTGCAGCCATGCAATGGATCTATTCCTTAGGCTCTCCCATTCTTCACTCTCTCTATTCCTAGGATTTCATGGTGTTGTATTTTAAACATGGGAAGGCCTGGAAAGCACTGTACAAATCTTTGCTGAGAAAACAGTCATGTGACAGGCTAAAGGTTTCTACTGCACCTACTCTTATATCCAAATAACCACACTAAAAAGATGTGTGTATGACGCATATAGAAGAATTCTGGTTCATGTCCCTGTTACACTTCTGCTGGGATAGTAGAACAGAAAACACAGAGTAAGAAAAGAGGGATCTTGGTATAAACAGATGCAAAGCTCAGAAGAGATATAATCAGACATAAAATTCTGAGCTACAGCTCAAAATAGCTGAACTTTAAATTTTGAGTTCAACATGGTGTGTGCACATTTGGAGAACCTAGCTGAAAATCTGATTCATAATCCAGTAAATCTTGGGAGTCAGTGGACCTCTTACCTGTTATAGCAATGAAGTTCCCCAAATTTAGTTTGCCAAGGAGTTAGCACTAATAGCTGCTACACCTTCCTTATTCTTTACTGATTTCCAAGACACGTGTAGAGATGAAGGCAAGGATCCATGCTGTCTTTCCCCACCTTTACGGCATATTAAGACAAACCTCCTCCTTGCATCTCCAGGCCTCTCATTAACCTGCCCAAATCCTCCACCTGTAACTGTCCTCTCTTTCAAGCCAGAGCCCTCCAGACACCACATTTCAGTGTGACTGAGCACACGAACACACAACACATGGGTTGCTCTTGAGCTGAGCAGTGCTGGCAAAGACCTTGCCGTGCCAGGATTGGCACCGCCAGCTGCATGCCAGCTCTTAACCCACGACTTCGGCTATGGACCCGCACGGAAAAGGAGGAGCTGCCTGCACGTCACATCTGAGCGGTTCACACACCAGCAGCAGAACGCTACTGTGTTTGGAGAACTTCCGACGTGTATCATCATCAACATATGTGCAAGTGTTACGCCAGAAATTAAAGTCTGGGGCAAAAATATCAGTGGGGCACTTTAAACAAACAACCAAGATAGAACTTTTAAAAACACTAGTTCAAACAGAAAATTGGAATGGTATGAGCAGTATATGAGTGGGCTAGATTTTATTGTAAGATTATATTTTTAAGGAATACTAAATTTAGGATCTAAAGATGTTCATACTTGAATATATTTAAATAATTACTCTGTAAAATATTCATCCTACAATCTGTATTCTTGCTTTTCAGGTGTCTTGGCATCTAACAAATCTGTATTCCTGACCTTAAAAAGTATGTTTCTTGCCTGAAATGAATTTAAACAATAATGTAAGATGCCATAAAACTTGAAACCTCCTATGTCAAATCAACAGGAGATTCCTTCAAGATAATTCCTTCCACATTTGCAAGACGGCCTGGAGTTTCTAGTCAGCCTCATCCAGCATTTTCGCCTGAGACTTCTTCTCTCCTCTCTCACGCTCCTACTGGTCAAGTGTCCTCTCTTGGGCTGTAGTGTGATAACCGTGTTTGAGGTGTAGCTTGACGAACAGATTTTACACAGCCCACAGCTCATTTCAGACTCTGCTCTGACAGTTTTGCAGGTGCAGTCGTTTGCACAGCTACATACTGATCCAAACTGAAGATCTGATCTCAAGTGAAAACAATCCAAGTTATCTTTACCAATCTGTCACTTGGAGAAATGGCATTAAGGAAAGAAGTGCTTGTTACCAGAATTGATGTAAGGATTTCCTGATCCATTAATATTTTTTTAAATTAGAACTTTCCTTCACTCAACATTGAAATAAAATGAAGAAGAGGGCCATAGCCTTGTGGTTTGGCTTTTCCTAGGGCACTCAAAATGCCAACTGTGTAATAGCGAAAAGAACTGTCCCCCTTACACCCAGCACATTACACGTGATGAAAATCATCGTGTGGGATTTACATTGTAAGTAGTCATGGAGTTTTTTCTCCCCTGCTAGGTTATTTGGTACAAGTAGTGCAGCTCATAAATAGGGGTGGAAGTACCCCTTCAAAAGAGGAATATCCACCTAAAATAGATCTATTTCAAAGGCAGTGGCCCAAGAGCAATTGCTATTTGTGGTCCTCAGTATAATTCAAACCACACTGTCTCTCAGAAAAAGCTTTTAGTTAAGGGGCTATGATTTTAAGAAGGCTTTATACTCCATATGTGCACTGTGGATCATGGAACTAGGAAGCAGTAAAAGTTGAGTACTGCTAGTATACCAGCAAATGACAGCATTATGACTTTTATCAGTTGTGTGAGAAATAAGTCCAGTCTTAGTAAGACAGTTAAGCCAATATGACCATACTCCTGTGCTATAGATTTATGATACACAGTCCACCCTATAAAGCAAGTGTTTTAGAATCCAAGGGCTTGAAAACCCATGTTCGGACAACTAGTCCTTGTTCTCAAGTTTCACTGAGCTTCCTCTGCTTCCACCAGACCAGGCCGAAAAGAAAATACCACGCAAGTAAGCAGGCGATAAGAGATGCAGGTCATTCAACATACAGTCTTTCACATCCCAGGATAGTCCAGCTTGCCTGGCAAGAACATGTAAAACAACAAGCCAAACTTTATGAATTCATCCTCCAGAACATACATGAACCAGCAGAGCAGACCCGCACCAGCCTGTGGCTCTAAAGATGACATTTCCTACTGCTCATGCCTCAGTTTCCCTATCTGTAGAGTAGCGTAGGTAAAGTTACTTTGCAAAGCTGTTTTATATCTGAACATGAAATAAAAAAATGCCAAGTGTTGTTATAATGAAAAGTGTTTTCCTGGGTTATTCAGAATCAATGGGAAATCCAGACTGGATACTGTGCTCCTGTAATGTTATTTCAGTGGCATTTTTATAGCAAGAGTGCTTTCCTCCAAAAATATAAAGGTTTGAAAGGATAAAGTAGATCAAGTTTAGTGGTTCAGAATCAGTCAGTTACTCAACGTTACTGCAGTTAGAAGGAGGTGAGGGGAAGATGGGTGATTTCAGTAAGGTACCTACAGGGAGATGTGTGCCAGGATTCAAGCCTGGTGATTCATAAGCTGTTCGTCAGTAGCTGTTAAATATCTGCTTTTTGCCAACGCTCACTGTTTCAGTCTGCCAAAGATACTGGATAAACAGTCGCTGTAAAAAATTTATAGTTACTCTGGGGAAAACAAAAGCTTTTTGTGGCATAATGCAACATCATAAATTAAAACTTTTTTTTTTTTAAATTAAGAAGTTACATCATGTTTTGATGTAATGTGATGTGGCAGGTCATGCTTTTAATTTTAATAAGCTTAAAAGAGAGAGAGAGATTTGGGAATATAAATATTGTTTCTGAACCTATAACATCTCTTGTTGGAGGCTAGTGAAGTGGGTTCACCTCTGCCATCTGGGTTCAAGTCTTATTTCAGGAAAACAATTTGAAATGACTTCTGGAGGTATCAGCATCAGTTAATGAACTGAATTTCCACTCCACAGACCTTCCAGGAAATTGCCAAACAGCATTAGCACTTCTATAGTATTTGTCATACTTAGGTTTCACTGAGCTTTAAAAAGGGCTGTCATTTCCAGCTTACCTTTCTTGAAGTGTCCTATAACTTACAAACACCTTCAATAAAAGAAAAAAATCCAGCATGAGACACCCAGGACTGTGTTTTGGTGGTGCTTAATAACATCGGTGCTCGCCAGTCGCAGGAGTGAACGCAGGAGTGCCAGCGCATCTCTGCAGAGTGACTCCTTACACAGCAGCATCTGCTTTGGGAAACCTGGAACCTGACATATTAGCAGCAGGGTCTTTTTGCCATAGAAGGCCATCTCAAAGAAGAGAATTCACATATCTTGAAGCCAATGTGACTAAGAGGTTCCAGCATGGCTCATATTCAGCCTGCAATTAGGTAGCAAAAAGCCCTGTGCCTTATGAGCTCTACACTTGAGTTCAAGTTCAAGAAGAATTTCTGTTCAAGAAAAATACTGTCTTGTGTTTTTATGCAAGAACTAGCACAGAAAGGATATTAGCCTTCATCTGAACCTCTGCTAGAAGAAATATAAAGGGTCAGGCACATCGCAAGACCATCACATAAGGGAAATAATCCACTCAGCATTTCACTGCTGCAATTTTATTCCTTTTTTTTTTTTTTTTCTTTTTCAGCTTGGTCATTGAAAGAAGTGGGCTGAATCTTCCATTTATTTAGTCATGTCTGATATGACTTTATCAGATTATTATTCTGTTCTTCCTTGCTCGGTCTGATTTAGCCATATGTGACTCTTGGAGGGAAACTGCCCTTATAGCATGTTGGCTTTGGCTTGCTGAGGGCTCCTGGATCTCTCATTCCTTCAGGCTGGCAGCAGCTTGGCACTTGCTGAAGAAGTCTTGCCTAAACCTTGAGAGACTGGTATAGGGAATGATGACTGTAATGTGGCTGACTAATGTGGTTCATTTCAAGCTGCAGAGACAACCACCTCACCCTCTGCAAAGCCGGAGGTAATTGGTTCGAGGCTGTTTACAGCACTTGTCTTTCACTCTCCTTCTGAATTTCTTTTTTTTCTGTCCCCTTATTTATTTTCCTAATAGTTCATTTTTCCATTCTAGCTCTCATTTTTATATTTTTAATCATATTCAGAAGAGAAGAAAAAGGGTGACCCATAGTCCTCATAAGTGACATCTAGTCTATGACTTGACTGACAGGAGGTACCATTAGAATAAGCATCCCTCCTCTGACAGAGACTATCCGTGTTAACATTTCTGTACTCTGGGCTATATATTTGATCTTACATAGCTGTAAATTACCAACGACTCCATCAAAGTCAGAGGCATTACTCCAGTGCTAACATGGTGTAGGTCAGCTCAGATTCACATTTTCAAGATTTCAAATATCTCATTAGGCTGCCTGTTGTATTACTGGCCAATTCTTTCATGCAATTTTTTATGCAGTTAAAACTAGTTGGGAGAAGTACCTGGTACATAAGCTCCGGACAGGAATTGCTGCCTTGAATGGAGACAGAAAAGGACACGTTACTTCAGCACATTACTTCAGTGCAAGTCAGGGCAAAATTAAAACAGAGTAAAAGTTAAGCAAAACATCTAAGTTAAGCAAAACATCTGAAATTACTTTCTCAGTGTATAAAGAGTATTTCTCTTTGGAGTAAAACTGAATTATCAATTCAAAATTTACATGAAAGGTAAACATCTGGACATGGGTAAGGTTCAACATAATCAGCTGGAAATGACAGGACTAGATTAAACATCACATAAGTCAAACTGAAATTAGGAAAAAAATGTCATCTTCATTTCTGCAAGTTTACATTCATGTAATATGATGGACTTCAGTACTGGTAATTATTTTACACTGGAAAAGAGCCAGGGTTGTTGTGGAATTCTAAACTGTTACAAGAGGGCTCTCAAAAGGACTGAGAAATGCGGAGTTTTGATCCACATCTGAGGGAATGTGCCCACTAGGAATAAAGATGACAAAACTCATCTCAGGAGTTACAAAGCCACAGTGAGCTGAACAGTTGTGGGGTCAGCCTAACTGTGGGAAAACAGAGTAAGTAGGTGGAAAAACTGGTGCACAGGGAAAGCAGGGAGGGACAAAGGTGGGTGAATGTGTAAGTCTTCCTGCATGAACCAGGAAACACTTTTTTTTAACTTCACACTTTGTATTCTCTTTGATATAAGAAGATAAAACTTCTGCTTCTTGCATTTACACTTATATAAAAATAGGATCAACTCAGTAATTTAATGAAGATACACAGGTTTGAATATGGCATAAGTGAAATAAGAAACAGGTCCCACAAGTTAATTAAGACTTCTCTCTGACCAGAATATGTTTCAGTGACTGTAGTCCTGCAAATAAAAGCACAGGAGGCCACAGGAGGGCATTTTGCACGCCCCAATGTGTACTTATCCAACTAGCGGTCTGTTTTAAAGCCAGAAGCTAGAGTGCTCTACACAGCTGCATCTAGGCGTGGGTGAGTATGCATTTTTTGCAGGACTTGTACACACCACAAGCAATGAGATACCGGCATATGCAGGTGGGTCCAGCCATCAGCACTAACAAACCAAGCACAAAAAAGGATGCATAAGTCTGCATGCACCCAAGACCTCCTAGAATCATTACGG
This sequence comes from Nothocercus julius, assembly GCA_013398735.1. Taxonomy (NCBI): domain Eukaryota; kingdom Metazoa; phylum Chordata; class Aves; order Tinamiformes; family Tinamidae; genus Nothocercus; species Nothocercus julius. The sequence goes on along the minus strand of VZSV01000029.1, from coordinate 1,654,639 downwards.
TTGGAAAAGACCTTCAAGATCACCAAGTCCAACTGTAAACCCCTCGACACTATACCTGTTAAACCACTTCCCTAAGCGCCTCATCCACGCATTTCTTGAATACTGCCAGGGGTGGTGACCCCACCACTTCCCTGGGCAGCCTGGTCCAGGGCTTCACCACTCTTTCTGTGTAGGTTTCTTTCTTAATATCCAACTTGAACCTCCCCTGGCACAACTTGAGGCCATTTCCTCTTGTCCTATCGGCAGTTATTCTGGAGAAGAGACCGACCCCCACCTCACCACAGCCTCCTTTCAGGCAGCTGCGGAGAGCGATAATGTCTCCCCTGAGCCTCCCCTTCTCCAGACTAAGTAACCCCAGCTCCCTCAGCTGCTCCTCATAAGGCCTGTGCTCCAGCCCTTCACCGGCTTCATGGCCCTTCTCCGGACACGCTCCAGTGCCTCCATACCTGTCTTGTAGTGAGGGGCCCAGACTGAACACGGTATTCAAGGTGCAGCCTCACCAGTGCCGAGTACAGAGGAACGATCACTTCCCTGTTCCTGCTGGCTACACTGTTCCTGATACAAGCCAGGATGCTGTTGGCCTTGGCCACCTGGTCACACTGCTGGCTCACGTTCAGCCGGCTGTCGATCAACACCCCCAGATCCTTTTCTGCCGCGCAGCTCTCCAGCCTGTAGCGCTGCACGGGGTTGTGATGGAAGTACAGAACCTGGCACGTGGCCTTGTTGAACCTCATGAAGTTGGTCTTATTCCATCGATCCAGCCTGTCCAGATCCCTCTTTAGAGCCTTCCTACCCTCAAGCAGGTCAATTCTTCCTCCCAGCTGTTGCTGCCTGCAAACTTGCTGAGGGTGCACTCAATCTTCTCATCCAGGTCGTTGATAAAAATATTGAAGACGACCGGCCCCAACACTGGTCCCCTGGGGAACCCTGCTTGTGACCAGTCACCAGCTGGATTTAACTCCATTCACCACCACTTTCTGGCCATCCAGCCATCCAGCCAGTTCTTCACCCAGCGAAGACTCCACCTGTCTAAGCCAGGAGCTGCCAGCTTCTCCAGGAGAAGGCAGTGGGAGACTGCATCAAAGGTCTTACTGCAGTCTAAGTAGACCATGTCCACAGCCTTTCCCTCATCCACTAGGCGGGTCACCTCATCACAGAAGGAGATCAGATTGGTGAGGTAGGACCTGCCTCTCATGAACCCGTGTTGGCTGGCCCTGATCCTCTGGTTGTTACACACATGCTGTGTGATCGTCCTCAAAATGATCTGCTCCATAACTTTCCACGATACTGAGGTCAGGCTGACAAGCCTGTAGTTCTCTGGATCCTCCATACGACCTTTCTTCTAGATGGGCAACACATTGGCAAGTCTTTAGTCGTCTAGGACCTCCTCTGTTGACCAGGACTGCTGATGGATGACGGAGAGTGGCTTGGCGAGCTCTTCTGCCAGCTCCTTCAGAACTCTTGGGTGGATCCGATCTGGCCTTAAAGACTTGTGAGTGTTCAAGTGGAGTAGCAGCTCACTGACTGTTTCCTCTTGAATTATGGGTGGTTTCTTCTGTTCTCCTAGGTGTCTTCCAGCTCAAGGGGCCAAGTACCTTGAGGATAACTGATCTGGGTGCTAAAGACAGAGGCAAAGAAGTCATTAAGTACCTCAGCCTTAACCTCATCCATGATGACAATTTTTCCTGCCACATCCAAAAAATTTTCCAAATTTTTCCAAAAGATTTTCCTTGGCCCTCGTACTATTCTTAATGTATTTGCTGAAACATTTTTTGTTGTCTTTTACAGTAGTGGCCAGATTGAGTTCCATTCGAGCTTTTGCCTTCCTAATTTCCTCCCTACATACCCTAGTGATGTCAAATTGTCAAATTCAAATGAGATAGATGGCTATCACCACTGAATCACTGAGAAGCACCTTTTGACTCATTCTATTGCCAAAAGAAAATATTCAATTAAAGACAGCTTCTATCTTTACTGAATAAAGATTAATAGAACAAGCAGAAGAACACAAGCGATTCTCTGTGATGAGAAGAGCCAAAAAACTCTAACACACACCCTATATCAAACTTAGCAAAGCCAGAGCTGTCATATACATTAGCAAAACAAGCAAGGGCCATGTTCTGGTCAGAAGCGAAGGAAGTGCAAGGTCCCAGGCAGACAAGCTCATCCCAGAGCAGAGGCAGCACAGCAAAGGGAATTCAGAGCCAACAGTCAAGAGAGATGAAATGATTAAAAATAAATAAATAAAAAACCCCTTAAATCAGCAATCACCACTGAATGCACTTCATTTCCTAGTTGATGATTGTGAGCATGCATGATGTTATTGCTTTTACACATGCCAATATAAGCATTTTAAGCTGAGCTCTAAGCAATATCTAAACGCAGCCTGCAACTTGGGACCATGCATGGCCTTCATGAACATCCTGGATCATGCATATCCTCCATGGCTGGAGCTGTAATTATCCAAAAACACGACTACCACTCTTTTCCCCTGAGTCAGCTAAAATTTAACCAGTCACATACTGAATTTCAAGGTGGAAGTGGCTTCCCCATCAAAGAGGGGATGCATTTCTACACAACCTCCAAAATCAAATGAAACTTGGGGCCTGTTTTCTGATTAAAAAAAAATAAATACAGTCCTTGAAACTCATTTTCCCCCTTCTAAGGATACTGAGAAACATCTAACTTCCCTAGCACTGTTTGGAGAGTATGCACCCATGCCTCACTATAGACTCCCAGAGCGCACAGCCTGCCCACTATACCTACTCTGCCTGATAGGTAGAGATGGGTGGACTTTCAATTGCAACACTGCGCACCATGAGCACACAAGAGCTAGCTGAGCTACTGCTAGCAACATTGCCCCATAGGCCCTCACATGCCTAATGCTCCTTTGATAAACTGAATGAATACATATAAAAAGAGCAGGTTAAAAAAATATATATTCTTGCTATATCCAAAAGAATATTGATGAGGAGTATTCCAAGACACAAGGAGCTAGATCTACTTTCGTTCTTGATGGATGTCTGCTCTTAAAGACTGCCAGGAATGAGGATGTCGATTTGGAAATATCCACGAGGAATCTACCGTTACAAAGCAAGCCTATCCATTAGGAATAATCACTTGGAATATCTTGGCTGAAATTTACTAAGGAATTTTTTGTCATAGATGTTTCCAAAAAAAAAAAAAAAAAGGAAAGAGATGATCTATCCTACTACAGATTGGTCAAAATGCCCAATCATGGTCATATCGGACAAGGATGCACAATATGAAAATATGAAAACATGGGCCCAGCCTGATTGCCCAAATATGGCAACTGGACTGGAAGCATCCCATATATGGTCAAAATGCCCATATTTGGTCATTTTGACATGAATGGGCACCATACACGTATGGTCAAAATGCCCATATTTGGGCTCTTTGACCTTATATGGCAAAAAGGCACATATACGGTCAAAACGTGCACATTTGGACACCCCCCCCCGCCCTATTGCCATATTTGGGTGTTTTTACCATATATGGTAAAATACAAGTATATGGTAAAAATACCCATATTTGGGCAGCTCCAATGCCATTGCCATATTTGGACATTTTTGAACATACATGGTTAAAATGCCCACATATGGCAATTGGGCTGGGATGCACAAATATGAGCATTTGACCACATGTGGCAATCTGGCTGGGGACCTGTAAAGATAGTGACAACTAATTGATTCAGTTACTTACTTTGGTCTTAGTCCTTGAACAGACCTGCTTTACAGACTGGAATGGAGGGACAGCAACGCGAACCAAGGTGAGATCTTCACGTTCGGTACCAGCATTCAGGACAAACTAGGTATTAGCAGCCACAGTTCCAGCTGTCTGTGAGGAATGGACAAGTATGACATTCGACCATGGAAGACAGAGGATCCCAAATGTATCTGAGTTATGGAGACCACCAAATGACAGCGCAGCTGGGATTTTCATTCCACTTTATAAATGTGAACACTGACATGCTGCAAAGAGAAATACAATCATTAAATGACCAACAGCTTTTGAATTATTTAAACAATTTATCTATAAATCTCATCAAAAGGGAGCCAATAACCTGGGAGGAATCATGATGGTATTTCAGTACAAAATATAGAGGAAAAGCTGATGGGAACTATATCTGTTTGATTTTCCATTATTTACCTAATTCAAACACTCTATAAATGCTCCAGTTTTTATCCTTGGCTTCTTATTTGTACGTATATATATGACTTTCTGTATGTAAATCCCATTTAGTTGTTATAAGCCTGAGGTTAATACATGAGTCCTTTTTGGAAAAAAAATGAAATGCCTATGAAAACCTTATATCAAAATTAAGGAGCTACATATGGCAGAGCTGAGAAAATTACTGCCCGAGGATGAGGCTGGGAAGAGGAGGCCTGCGCAGACGCGTTCCTCCAATGGTCTCACCTTCACTCAGACAGCTCTGCCATGTAGGTCCAAGGATCTTAGGTGGCATCTGAAGGGTATGGCAGGGAAAGGGCAAGACGGATAAAAACCTTTCAAAATGGTTCCCATGCAATTCCCAGAACCTTCTCACAACTGTGGTCCCCTCCTCTAGACTTGGTAGCATTCCTGTGGGTAGAGAAGGTCATTTGCCCCATTTCTTTGACAACCTCCCTTCCTCAGAAGGATAAAGGAGGAGAAAAAGTATCCTGAGCAGTCTCCTGAGTGAATTTCAACAGCTGTTCCCAAGGAGATGGCTTGAATTGCTCAAGAAAGCTCACAAAGTTTGCAGGATCCCCTTTGCTTGTTTTGCTCTCTTCTTTCCAGCTTGACCCCAAATCAATCTTACCTCTAGTTTAAAAAGCCTTGTTGTCTCAAAGAAGTGTAAATGACACCTCTGTGTGAGAGTTAGTGATTTTGGCTCATGGCCCTAATGTCATTTCATTGCTTTGTACATCAAAAGAAAGTCCTCTGACACAGACATTGGTTTACCTTAGCTGGAGTGACTCATCATTTTCCCACAATTAAATTTTTGAGCTCTAATGCAAAGCAGACTTATCTGCTTTGACAGGACAGCACAGAATAAACAGAAAAGACTAAATTTGTATTGGCAGCTACCACTGCGCTGCAGTTATGAGTAATACAGCATAAGTAGAAAGGACACCAAGAAATCAAAATAGATTCTAGTTGCTGGAGAACCAAAAATGAAGAAATATCTGATGATCCCAAATAACTCTGTTTGATACTGTGTCAAGACAGCGGCTGGAAACAAAAGAAGACATTTCCTTTCTTTCTCCCCCATCTATAATTTTTTTTCATTTATTTTAATGATTCTTTTCCTAGGCTTATTTAAATTATGCCACTCTATTTGGATATAGTTTTTATAAGCTAAATAGACTTAGGGAAAAAATGACCCTTACAGTTTGGACCAACATTCAAACAAGCTGACTTCCTCAAGCCCACGCCCTGACTCACTCAAGCCAGTGCTTCCCACACAGTGTCCCATGTACACAGCTCTCCACATTCCCACCAAGGAGGTGGAACTCTTGGGTGTGCTGTGACCCACTACTATGCACATAGACCCCCTGCGGCAGGGGGACTCCAGTGGTCCCATGAGACCTACCTGGACACAAGCCCACATCTGCACTGGTGTATGCTCACGTTTGGGTTGTAATGGCTACATCCTGAGCGCAGGCATGGTAGGGGACATCTGTCATGCCTTGAAGACCTATCAGAGAGGTGAAAATAATAAGTGAAAATAAGAAGTCATTCTATATCCAAACATGCAGAAGTTGTTGTTCTCATGTCTCTACTCACTTAGCAGCCACAGTAGCACAGAACCATCTTGATATTAAGATCCAAAAGGTTGATCATCTTCGATGGTCCAAGTAGTAAGCAGAACTACAGAAGTTCTGGAAAGTTGCTCTAGATGGGTGAACTGCTGTGGGAACTGGTCATTACAATAATCCAAAGCTTGTCCAACTTAAGCTCAACACATTTCAACAATTTTAATCATGTACATTTTCAACTCCAGTTTTTAAAAAGATGTGATCAGCATACCATGAGAAAGATCTCTCATTTCCAGTTGATTCTTACCTTGGAGATAGGTGGCTTTGGAAGGGAAATGATCTATAAACTGAACATCTTTGAAAAAATATCCTCATTAATATTTTTTTTCTAAATGAAAAGGTATGCCCTAAATTCAAACCATTTAAATTGAATCCAAGTCCGTGGGCCTAATATTTCTGACTGTCTGGATGGCAATTAACCAATCATTTGGAAATGTTGGGCACAGGGATGTAGAATTTAGATTATGTGCTCACATCATATTGCTCCAAATTTACATGTGCAATTACTGCATCTGCACACACAGATCAATAAGCAGCATGCTCAGATAAACAGAACTCATTGGTATGTGCTTAAGGAAATTAGGACATGATTATATACAGTTACAATTTTGGATTCCAAACCTTTGTACACTTCTCTCATGATATTTTGTAATAGCTAATTGCAACAATATCTGTGCAGGGTATGTAATTCAAAATGACAAGGGTTCTTAGCAGGTGAGTAAGATCAGTTATTGAAACAGCAAAATTATTGCCAACATTGACAAAATTTGATAAAAAGGTAAGGTCCAAAGAACCTTATTCATATTGGCTATCAACAGTAGCGGGAGTAAACACAGTGCCAGTGTGTTTTTGGACTTCTATAAAAAGGTCTTCACTTTAATGGATTTTTGATCGGATATCATTAATGAGAGGTACAAGAACATCTCTCTTGCCTTCCAACATGAAATAACATTTGCTGGATATAATTCAGGACCTCTGTGTTCATTTCATAGAATCACAGAATGGTTGAGGTTGGAAGGGACTTCTAGAGATCATCTAGCCCAACCCCTCTGCTCAAGCAGGGACACCTGGAGCACGTGGCACAGGGCGGCATCCAGGTGGGTTTGGAAGATCTCCAGAGAAGGAGACTCCACAGCCTCTCTGGGCAGCCTGTGTCAGGGCTCCATCACCCTCACAGGAAAGAAGTTCTTCCTCACATGGAGATGGAACTTCCCGTGTTTCAATGTGCACCCATTACCCCTCGTCCTGTCACTGGCCACTACCAAGAAGAGTTTGGCCCCGTCCTCCCTGCATTCTCCCTTCCTGTACTTGTACATATTGATATGATCTCCTCTCAGTCTTCTCTTGGCTAAACAGGCCCAGCTCACTTAGTCTTTCCTCATAAAATAGATGCTCCAGTCCCTTAATCATCTTTATCACTTTACGCTGGACCCTCTTTAGAAGCTCCACATCCCTCTTGTACTGGGGATCCCAGAACTGCACACAAAATTCCAGGTGCGGCCTCACCACAGCTGAGTAGAGGGGCAGGATCCCCTCCCTCGACCTGCTGGCAACACTCCTCCTGATGCAGGCCAGGATCCCATTGGCCTTCTTGGCCACAAGGGCACATTGCTGATTCATGGTTAACTTATTGTCAACTAGGACTCCCAAATCCCTCTCCGTGGAGCTGCTTTCCAACAGGTCAACCCCTAATCTGTACTGGTGCCTGGGTTTGTTTCTCCCCAGGTGCAGGACCCTGCATTGTCCTTGTTGAACCTCATGAGGTTCTTCTCTGCCCAACTCTCCATCCTGTCTAGGTCCCTCTGAATGGCAGCACAGCCCTCTGGAGCGTCGAGCACTCCACTCAGCTTGATATCATCTGCAAATTTGCTCAGAGTGCACTCTGTGCCCTCGTCCAAGTAATTGATGAACAAGTTGAACAGTTCATCCCTGGGGGACACCAATGGCCACAGGCCTCCAATTAGACTTGGTCCCATTTATCACAACCCTCTGAGCTCTGCTATCTAGCCAGTTCTCAATCCACCTCACTGTTCACTCATCTAACCAACATTTCCTCAGCTTCTCCATAACGATGTTATGGGAGACAGCGTCGAAAGCTTTGCTGAAGTCAAGGTAGACAACATCCATGGCTCTCCTCTCATCCATCCTTCCAGTCATGCCATCATAGAAGGCTACCAGGTTGGTAAAAAACAACTTCCCCTTGGTGAATCCATGCTGACTGCTTCTGATCACCTTTATTTTCCTTGACATTTGTGTATACATGGCAAAGCATAAGAGGACATGGATTTCAGCAGGTCTGTGCGTATCCTGCATGAGCCAGGATGGTTAGAGATTTGCCGTACACAGCATTTCCTGACTTCTCTACAATAATTTCTAAGACTTTCCCAGGACTAGGTTGTGGCTGTGCAGGCATCCCAGTCTTCTGGTCTCCTAAAGTTTTCTTGTGGAAACGGGGATCAGTAAGCAATACAGTAATTAGACAGTTTCATAAAGCAGTAGAATTTACTATTAAAAATAAGGCTATAAAAAAGCATAAGAGAAAAGATTTAATGTAAGTAAGTGCTCTCTTTCTTTCCTAAGTTTTACATAGTTCTGGATGCTTGAGACCTATTATACTTTAGCCCTCCAAGACAGTGTCTGTGTCAATTAGCTCCTCATAAATAAATCCCTAATAAACTGGCCATCACCTTAGAACAGAAGGAGTTTTTAACTGATTATAGCCCTTTTGATCTGTTTGCCCCCTGTCACGCTGAAACACCTGTATAATTTTGGCCAGAGTCTGGAAGGAGTATTTCACAGCTCATAGCTCATGTGTTGTTTCTTAACCTCATGCCCTGTTTACCAGAAGTGGTTTTATCGGGATTTTTGGTGCTCCCTGCTTATATCCTAACAACCACTTAATATATGAAAGTCCTACATACTTATACATATATATCTCTATATAGTAAATATATTCATACAGTAAACATTCATGCCCAAAGTCAGTCACATGCAGCACTCATAAATTAATGCCACAGTCTCATGTCCTTCACTCTTTTGTTTTCACTTTAAGACTCTTTCTTAATGAGAAATAATGAACATCAACACCCAGTTATTCAGTAAACCAAAGCTTATAAGCAATTAAATTAAATTAAATTAGTACAGCCAAGCAAACAAAGCAGTAATCATTCAAGTCCTCTATTCAGGCTGGAGCCATAATGATAGACTGAAGAATAACAATACAATCCTGTAAAGACAATTAGCATTATTTTTTAAATTTATTTTTGAAAATCTTAAATGCTAAGAAAATGCTTTTTTTTTTTTTTTTTTGTTACAAAAGTCTCCTTTTAAAGAGTCTTTTCCACTCCAAAATGTGACAAGTCCCAAGCAGAACTAGTCTTTTATAAGCGTTGTGTTACTCAAGTATATTTAGCATTATCTTACATATAGTTTTAGCTCATATCCTCCCAGCAGTATCCACCACTTTCCTTGAACGTACTAAAACAAGGATTGGTCAGTCCAGAAGAGTAAAGAATGAAGGCATTAAAGAATAGCCTTGGGTCAAGAATTATTATTGCTAGAGGCCTCCAAAATCTAGTTATGGGTTTCAGCAGACCCTGCGGACTCTTATGATAATGCTTTTCTACAGTATTATTGTTATATGGCATTAAATCAGTCAGATTCATGAGCAACAAGAGGTCAATGTCTGATTGAAATTCATAAGGTCAAAAAGGAAACTAAAAATCAATTTATAAGATATGAAGATTTAGGTTCAAACTATATCCATGAGCAATAAAATTTCACATCCATAAATGTAAGAAATCAGTTATTAAACTTGGGGGGGGGGGGAGAAGACTTATTAAGTTTTACACACACATAAGGCAGCTAACACATAATTTTATCAGACATTACTGAAATCCTATGTGTAATATAAGAGATGATGGGCTAAAATGCTAAATGGTTTAGCACTAAATTATTAAGTGATGTATCCCTAAGGTATTAAACAGATAAGAAATGCAGAGCAGGTGTCTCTCCCACCAACTCTTGATCACTAGTTTAAGTGCATATTGATAACAAATGCACTTTAGAGGCAAAATAGTATTAGTAATATTTTTGCTGTATGAAAGTCTCATGTCAGAATGACTAAAAGCTTCTACCTGACAAAGAAATGTTCACATATATATATATTATAATATATATAAAAAAATTGTGTTAAATGTTAGCTCCCTGTAGAACAGAAAAGAAACTCCAAGGTATTGGAGTCAGTTTGATACTTATACACAAGTAAATAATGTAGGTGGAATAACAACGATATCATGTTAAGAATGAGAATTCTAACAAGAGCACTTACCTGTTCTGAAATGAAAATCCATTTTTATTAAGATTACAGATTAATGGAAGTGCATATAAGCCAGAGAATTTAATAATGTAACACTACAGTAAACTGTGGCAACTGTATGTCTAGCCAACACCATTAGTGCATTTCGTTAGAATACCTTTTTCACTTGACTTTAATTTTATATTTTCAAACTTTTAATTTAACCATCTCAGAAAGCAGCAGAGAAGCAGAGTGACAGTGATGTCCTCTGCAGCATGAATACCTTGTCCTCTGTCAATTATTTGGTGAGGGGTGTGTGTACGCTTGCTCAGAGAGTGGTGGGTAAATGTAAGATTGATATTTTATCTTTTTTCTATATCCTGCCTCATAAGCAAACTTACAAGGTCCAACACAGAACTTCTCCTCCTTCAAAGTCTTCTTCATTCCCCCTATTTAGAACCTCTCCATCCCCTTCCTGGATCTCACGCACTTCCTGGCTACCATGGAGTTATCGAGAAACTTCTTGGGGCCGGCATTGCCTTAACCAAGGTATTCCCGGAAAACATTTCATTCAAGAACAAAAGTAAAATACTACTTTGTAGCTCTCCATAAAAGAAGTTTGAAAATGTGAACTCTGCATACTGGAAAGACTCAGAAAGCGAATAAAAGCAGCCAGTCTGGACCCTGTTAATAATAATGTTTGGGGCTGAGCCATGACATTTGGAGCTGGAAATATTAAAGCTCCAGTACAGCTCCAGCTCCCACCCACCTCCACCCTTTTCTCCTTTGAGCCTCTCTCTTCAAAATACACTTCTTTGGTGAGACTAAAGAATTTGATAATGTTTAATCTTGGGTAGCTCAGTTAAGCTAATATCTAATCTTTCATTGCTCTTCATCCTCTGCTGCTCAGTTTTCCCTTTTCCCTCCGCAGATCTCTAGTTCCAGGTAGCAGCCCCGGATGGAAGCTACATGGGCTGACACACTGTTTGGTGCAGATGAAAAGACTCATAAGGGATAAAGACAGTGCACGGGGCTCAGGCAAGCCTCAAGTCTCAAATCTGGTCCAAATGCAGGTCCCAAGGAAGTTCAGAAGGACTTTTCTTGAGTTTGATGCATCTTTCATTTACGTAACGGTTCCAATCCAAGTATAATGCAAGTCAGACCCCCAGAATTAGAACACTGGCCTTAAAATAAGGGGAATTAAAAATAGTAATAACACTTTTTTTTTTTTTCCCTTGTATTGTTCTGTTTTTCATTAGTCCTTTCAAGTTGGAGACTAGCATTTATATTTCCAAGCTTTGCTCTCTGGCTGGGAATGCTAATAATTACTTTTGAAAGATAAAAATATGAAACTCCTGGATAACAACATGGCTGTAGGGATTTAATGAATCCCCATGAGACTTCCCAAATTGCTAGAGCAGGCAGCATTACATCACATGATGAGGATACAAGATGTGTTTGGAATAATCATCTAAAATTAAGGCAGATGATAATTTTTAGTGGTTTCCCCTCTTTTATTTCTGCACATGAGCAAACCGGCATTGCTCAGGAGTTGCTAATGTACTAAACAACAACAACAACAAAAGGTGTAAGATGTAAAAAACATACTTTTGTTTTTTTAAGAAGATTGTTTGATTAATGAATTGTTACAGTAAAAACTGTTTAGTGAAAACTCTTTTATTTTTACTCTTTAGTAAAAGACTGTTATAATTGTATACCAACAACATATTCATATAATAAAGTTTAAATTATAAATCATTATATAAAAAGACACATAGTATGACTAGCAGGATACCCAAACACTACTGTAAAGTGAAATAAAGTGAAATTAATACAATAAACCTACTTAATAAAAGTTGCTTTCATATTCAAAACCAAAATATTAAAGCATACTCCATATCTGAAAGTCAAAAGTGAAAGAATAAATTAACTAAGGTTAAGAACCTCGTAGCAGCTGACTAACAAAGCTCTAGGGCATTATAAAATTTCATGCTCTTGTAATAAAAAGGATAAAGAATTGGCTAGAAGACCACTAAAAGTTAAAATAAATGAACATAAAGTAGATGAAAAAACTTGACACGACTGAGACCACAAATGTGTAAAGACCAAAGACACAGTTTTAAGCCATTAGAGGACTGAATTAAATGCAAAATGAATCCTAGCAGTAAATTAATAGAAAATTACAAAGGTAAATGAGCTCTGTTTCACAGTTACATAAAACTTTTTATATCATTTTTCTTTCAGTACTTGAAGACATAAAAGCGTGATGAGTTAAATTCTATCATATGACCAAAACAGAAACAATTCCTAATATTTCTGGATATAGAAAAGTCACATTTTATAGGACTGAAGCATGATCAAGCAAGACATTTTCTGCTTAAGATAAGAGTGGAATAACTTCCTACTAAAATTCTTAAAAAAATAAATTGTCTTTATGCAGTGTAAGAAAAGTTTTACCTCTCAGCTCAGGCCCACCTTCTTTTATGTAAACCCTCAAACGAGATGATGAAAAATGATTTAATTTTTGGCTTCATTTCGTTAACACCATTATTAGTCCGAGGAGGGAATATCATAAACAGTTAGAGGAGTTGCAAGGTGTTGAAGAGTATATTACAACCTAAACCAAAGAAACAATGTTTCTTTGGCAACTCAAATCCATATTGCTTGCAAAATCAGTCAAAATTTAGTCATTTAGTCAAAACACGCGAGCAAACAAACCTCTGCTATCGATACCTCCTTTGTTTAACCAAAGCCTCCAAAGGGAAGGTCCCCTGTCTGCAGAAGATCTAGTTTGAGCACTGCAATCCAAGATGCTGAGAGTGTAGCAAGGCATTCCCGGTGCAATCTGTCTTTCCACAAAGGTCTATCAAAAGAGCTTCGCTGTAAACTGTGTCTCATTTTATGTTTTGAAAAGTCCTGTGTGACATATGACCAAGTTTCCCCTTTTTGTACATAGCTAGCTGTAAGGCACATGTCTTAAAAATATTTACTCCTTTGTGGTCTGCAAAATAAACAAAGAGCAAGCATCTTTCTAAAATCATCAACAAACTAGTTTATGCCAACTACACAAGTATAGTAACTGGAAATGAAAATTTTTTGCTTGGTGTTTGTATGTCTCTACCATCAGAACTACCAATGGCTTTCACAGCTCGCAGTAAAATTCTGAACTTCGGCTTCAGCTGCTCATTTTGAGAAAGTGTCTTTTTCCAGTCCCTCATTTCTGGA
>VZSV01000029.1:1618244-1641275 GCA_013398735.1 Nothocercus julius | reverse complement strand
AGAGATTATTTAATTGGTGAATAACAGTCAGAAGACCCCAAAATATAACAATAACTCATCCAACCAATATATTTGCCAGTACTTACAATTTATTACAGAATATCTGTCAGGAATCTCTCCATGTTCCCCATAGACAACATTTCACAGTTTAGTAATAAATACGTGCAGTATGGCAGCAAGTGCCATATACACCAGCAGTTGAGACTCCTTTTTAAAGCTCGCCTACTGGCAGCAGTGATACCACCGCTTGCTCTACAATAAGGATCTCCGTGTTCAAGTTTGAACACGATTTTGAGTTTCACCGTGTTCTCATTTCACAATAGCCTTAAAAAAACAAACGAGCAAACAAAGCTTTAGTGACCAAAGCTGAGTCTTCCACAGTAATAATGTTTGGCTTGCTGGAGGCGTGAGAGCAGCAGTAGTTTAGGAGACCTGATATCGTGGCCCATTGCTCGATGTGCTGTAACTGACACAGTAACCATTATTTAATCACTGATTTACCTACAGCAATGACAACACGACAGCAAGGCCCTCCGCAGTCTGCTTCATTACTTTTCTCCTCATGCCTTTATAGGGCCGTAGAACAGCTTTCTTGCATGTTTGAGAAGGCATGTCCTAACGGGAAGGACGGTCGAGCCATGTCTCCGAACGCGTTGCTGGACACCGCTGCGAATGCCAAGAGAGCTGCCGGTGAGCTCTGAAACACAACTATTCCCCTTGGGGCAAAGATTTAGGCAGAGATCTAGAAGTACCAGTCAAGAGTACAAAGTCTTGTAACCACCACTTGTAAAATGCTGCAACCTGCCTGGGTAATGTGACAGCTACACTAATGTCTGGGAGAGGACCTAATTATTTTGTCAGCTACGGCCAGAACTAATTCATTCATTTAAAAAAAGTAGTAAGTTTTGAATGAAAAATTTGGAGGCTGACTTTGATCCTTTGCGAAGTTTAAAGAGAGCAAATTAAACTCTTTTGAAATTAAGAAGGTAATGGAAGAATTTGAAGCTTAGCAGCATTTGTGACAATGGGCTCCTATACCAGCTTTCAAATTTTTGTAAGAGTACCATCGCTTCTCTTCATTAAGAAACTGTCCTCTTCCTTTTTCTAGACCAAAGCATCAATCTGACCATTTCTAATGAGATATAGGATAATACTGCATGGACTAGACTTGCTTGTCAGCCACTGCCTGATGGGTTTAAAGTAAGAAACGATCCTTCATTAATTAACCTTCACTTTCTATGTAGATTCACTCATTGAGATGCAGGTAATTAAACCAAGGTCATTTCAAGGACTGACTGAAAAACACCAGTGCAAGGTGGTGCCGTTGTTGTGATAGAGGGCTTTCCCTACAATTGTTTCAGTATAATAGTTATACATGCAAAGTTGGCCCTCTTTTTTAATGACAAGTCACCCCAAATCTGAAGAGGTTTGGGACCTAATTTTATAGACTTTGTATGGCTTTTAGGGTAGATTAGTAAAAGAAAATATCACTAAAATGAAGATTCAAGGTAAAAAATAAAAAGGAAAAATGCATATGACAAAAGCAGGCTACCTTATTGAGAGGCTTAGCTGTGACTGCCTGCTGAAAACTCCCTGCAAAAAAAGTCAGTCTTGTTTCTCAGTGTCCGTTATGTTCACCAATTAAAAAGGAACTATTTAAGTTAATAACATAATGTTAAAATACAGAGAGAATTTATCTTCTTGTTCAGATTCATTGACTTTCACTGACTTCTAACGGCTACTGTGACAATATAAGCCTATGGAAAATTCCATGATGCAAACAACTGCTTAGTTACAGGTAAAAACCTCCAGTTATAAAGTCAGAGTAACTTGCAGATTTAACTATCAGCTTTTGTAGCTCCTCCAAATTAGCCATTACACCCATCCATGACATGTGAAATTCCAAACTTTGATCACTGTGGAGAGCAAAGGGAATACACAGAACCTGCCAACAGCCTTTAGCTCTTTCCAAGTGGTTCTCTTATAATTTAAGTGTGAGATTAAAGTTGTATGTTATAGATTTTAATAACTATCTTCCATTTGGTTTGCTGAGTAGCTCTTGCTGTGGATTATATGACCTACTCACCAGCATGTCCCATTATGAGCACTTAACCTTGAAAGTTGTAAAGGCAGAACATTTAATCTGTTAAACACAGTCAGAATCAGAAGGTTATATAATTACAGGTAATTTGGTTTAGCACTTCTAATACCTTCCAATTATTAAAATAGATTTTATTGAAGATTTTCTTCTCGTGAAATGAAAAAGAAGCAATAAATATGGAAAATTTTGAGTATCATAGAGCACAAATATTTGTTGAAATGTATATAAAAATTTGTTTCAATTAAGACCCTCAGTAGTCATTGCTGTAATAAACTTTTACAAGCATGGATGTGCAAAGAACTTCAGTGCTAATGGCTATGCAGAACTACTTGGAGATCAGAATGAACTCGGATTTCTTTTTCCACAAATGTTTCTGGTACCTCCCAAACATTGGAGAATTACTCATCCAGACCTTGATCCACCCACAGCTTGCATTTTGACGTCTAAGATACTGTTGAAGATACCAAACGAAATAAAATGCACTCAGAAAATTACTATCTCTCCATTAAAACTCTACAGATAGGCAAACAGCAAATTATTTTATAATGAAATTAAAGAATAAATCAAAAAGTTTAAATTATATGCTGCAGAAAGGAAAACTGAATATCACATAACCAAATGTGATTGTGATGCTCAAAGCTCTGCTACAAAGCGTTCAGTTTTTATGGCAGTAAGGGATATACAGGATCCTATAGGGATTATGAAAGAAGTATATTTGCAAATTTTAAGTTAATTAATAAGTGAGCATTGTGTCATTTTACCATCCACATATGATTCCATACCTTCAAAATGACTGCCTTCAATGGGCAAAGGTGTAGGTTTAATATTGCTGTAAACTGGCCTAAAATTAGATTTTAGGAGACGGTTGATCATTACAATCTAGTGTATTGTAAACTATAAATTGGTAGGAAAAGTTTCATTTAATATTTTCAAAATGGAGATAGAAAGTGAGGTCATCAGTTAGATACCACAATCTGATGATCCCAGCCTAAAAGTTAATTTTCCATAAGAACCAACAATAAACAGTGAAACAGTGAAGACATCCTGAAGCTGGAATGTCAATGTCACACTCGTGAATGTCACGTGAATACAGCAGTGGCCTTGGACAGTGCCATGTGGCTTCCCAAGGTACCACTCATAACCAAACCTCTGATTCAGTGGGTTGAGGCAGAAGAGATGCAGTTGCGTTTCAGAGGTGCATATACAGTAACCAGCATGCCAGGCACACCACGGGCACACTTGTTCGAGTGCACACACAAGTGAAAGACGTGCAGTCATAGAGCAGCCACATGCCAGTTAGCCAAAGCTGCATTAGACGTGCACATTTTACGCAAATTATCAGAACTGTAAAAAGAAGCAATGAAAATTGCTTTTCATTTGGAAATTTGAATTTTAAGCACCACCAACATTTTTTTCTCCCCGGATGGCAACACTGTCAAAATGTTTGTTTATGTAAAACTCTAAAAGCAAAAACAACAACAACAACAACAACAAAAAAACACTAAAAATATGAAGTCAGCTGAACCTGAATGGAGCTCCAATTACACCCATTTTTAAAAGCTTTTCCTGAGAGCATTTGAGCTTAATTAGGTTAAATTATTTCAAAGCATGCCCAGTTCTTGTAATTTGTTTATAATACCAAGTTGCTCTTTGATCATGAATGTTCATTTTTATAGAAACCCTGTTATCATTCTGAGGATAAGAAATGAATAGATTTTATGGTAAGAAAATTTGGAAAAATTTAAGAAGCTCAGAAAATAGCCATTCTATTAATAAAAGAATGATGAGATTTTTTAGCTAGCAAGGGCTCTAGGGTAAGAAAATAGGTTTTTTTGGGAAGAAAGAGGAAACTAAAGTGTGATTGCTTACACATCCTAACTGTGATTCATAAGAGTTAGGAAGATCTGGTAGCCTTGAAGTATCTTGAATAACCTGTTATCTAGTCTCAGTTTGAACTTTGCCAGTTCTTGGGTAAAGCACTAGTAATAACCACTCATACTTTCTATCCTCAGAAAACCTGCCCTTCATTCTCCTAGAAGGAGCAAGCAAAGCACTCTGCATCCTCAGAATTGTTGTTTGATTCTGATAGTTTAAAAAGATTTTACCAGAAAGGTGAAAAAGGCAAAATATAGTACAAGGGGACCTAAGAAATTACTCCAGCTCTTAATTTTAGAAGAAAGAGCCTCAGCTGCTAGTGGAATTGGGTAATAAGAACATACTCAGACCATATTTATTTAAAAGCATGAATCTAGGTTAGAGGCTTTAGGCTGGCTTTTTCAGCTTCTCTTTTTTTTTTCTTTCTCTCTCTCTAAATCTTTTACGTGGTAAGATGGGTGCATTAGCCGCACAGTTTTTGAGCTGAAGATCATCCAAAATACATGAATACATCCTGGCCTTTGGGAAGGGCTGTATTCACAGAGCATTTAAATGAGGGTTTTCAGATATTGCATGAAGATATTTTTGCACTCATAGGGGAATAACGCAGATCTTTCTAAGGTTCTTTCTACCAGCAAAGCGCTCTCTTTCTCTCTCTCTGAAACTTGCTGCAGAAGAGCTTTAAGACTATATTTTAGAAGCGTGTGTGGTTTTTTCTTTCAATGCAGTTGATATCCTAACTTGTCTCTATGCATTCTTGCACACCCAAGGATGCAATGACCATCTCCATGCAAGCTCACTTGATTTACGCATATATAAGTCATTGATGCAAATTAGGCATGCAATGTTTATTCATTTTTTAAATGTAGATCTTAACGACTCATCTTCCAAAATAAAACCAATGAAGAGCAATATGCAAATATTTTCTCATTGACAAAGAAGTCTTGAAGAAACAGCCAAGAATCCTGTAACATTAGTAAGGCTGAACAATTTATAAGAAGCAAATAAGGTGAGGAGTTCATTTCTTGTCCTGTTCACAATTAACTTTAAATTACTTCTACATTTTAAAAATGTGTCCAATATCCAGCATTTATGCTGAGATAGGATCAGGTATTTTGTCAAAAATGCTGGACACATAAACTGTTTACTAATTATTTTCTAAGCTATATCTCGTCCTATGTTTTGGACTTCACAGTGGACAGAGATTTCTTTTGTTGGTGACCTTGGCAGTTTTGAACACTGTGATGAGTTAGTTATGCTGAGTGGACTTAAATCACGTGGTATTATTTTTCCTCCAGTTAGCCTGTGTTTGCTAACTATACCCATATTTAAGAGTTTTAAATCTGCTTTCCATAAATGTTATGTAACATTCCTCTAAAAATTGCTATTTCAGTTAACATTTCTGCCCATAAATCACTCACTGGAATATTAAGAGGAAGCAAATACGAAAGGGGTGTGAGTCCAGCTGAAGGGTATTCAATGTTTTATTCAAGGGAGTTTTCATGGAAAATATTTTGAGGTGTTTGCTTAGATCTAATCATTACCATGGGACAGCCTGGAAATCCAATAGTAACAGAAGTGCCAAACTTGAAAGCAATTAAATATATTTGAAGAAAAAAAATTTCATTTTATGGCTGTGTTAAAATTTTGGTGCAGGAAAGAGGAAGACCAGCATTTCCCGCTGAGCCAAATTCCACAATTCTCTCAGCCTTCAGTGGTTTGGAAGGCTGTAGAGCTCACCTAAGCTGTGTAAGACCCTCTGTAACTACAATAAGCTTCTGTTTTTTGTCAACATTTTTTTTGCCAGAAATTTGGCTATGGCTGCACACCAAGCGGAGGCAGGCCGTTTACATTTCCTCTGAAATATTGCAGGCAACAGAAATGCCTTGGGAAAGAGATCCCATCAGAAAGGCACCACGTTTTAGCTTTGCCTACATCCAGTGCAGCAAGGCAGCTCAAGTACCACGAACCAAATAGCCCGATAAATCAGCCCAAGCAGAGTGTCCCTCCATGGGAGGTCAGACACCTTTACAAGACATAGGTCTGGCACATTTCTAGTGACCTAAGTGATACTGAATCTATGTGGACTTTACATTTCAATATAATGGGAGTTGAGGAAATCAGTCAGATCAGAGATACTCTCAATAACTTGTTGATGGAATCTCCAATGGGGGCCTAAATTTTCCCATAGTGTTAGGGCTTCTCTGTGCCTTCTTTTGTCATCTATTAGCAATGTGAGTTGTCATATGCACTGAAATGTGAGAAGGATTTTCATGCTTAGCATCAGCCTTTAGCTGAGCATCAGCACTTGTCTTTCTTCACATTCAATGAGATCTTTGTCTGGGCTGCATCTTCAAATAGAAAACAACACTGAGAATTCACAGAAATTCAGTGTCCTCTTCCCTTCCTCTGATAAAATACAAGATAATGAAGATGTTGTGTCTGAAATATAGTTGGTCAAATTTTGGGAGACCAAAATATGAAGCTATTTCATAAATTAGGATGGATGGATGAACTTTTGATGGATAAAAGAATGCCAAAGAGCCATATAGCCTTTTTTTTTTTTTTTTTCCCCTCCAGGATTCAGCACTTAGCAGCTATTCAATTATTGTTTCAAGATAAAGCACAAATGCAACAGCTACTTTACACTATACTTCATATTTTACTTTCTCATGAATATAGAATTGTATTGCTGATCACACAAGCATCACACATCTAAGTCCTAATATCCACAGCCTCAAAAAGCTGATGCCACAGAAAAGGATTCTTTTTTTATTGCATTTCAATTGTCTGAATACTCCGAGAACTGTAGCATCTCCCAGCTGCTAGAGGCTTTCATTTAAAAAGAGCAGGAGGCAATTATATACTATACATTTTGGGAGCTCATTTATGGGGTACAAGGAGATCTTGGCAGATTTTGTTAAATATGATCAGCTAAATCATGCAAGCCTAACTGAAAACCATGGATCCATGTATTCTTAGAGTCAATCAACACAGTATTTAGGTGACAAGCAACATTTGTTAACTGTTCTGACATCTTCCTTCGGCTTTGTAAGTCGTGATTTATGCTCACAGTGTTCTTTGCAAATATGAACCACACTTTTTGTTTCATTTTTTATACACGCTTGAGCATGCTTTGTTTGTCAGAGTTGGCTCTGGCCAAACACGCTGAGTTAAAAACCCCAAATCCGGGAGTGTTTTGAGTCCCCATGATGAAAGCAGCAACAAAAAATGCAACGTTTGTCTACTGCCTAGCAGCCTTCATCACATCTAGCCTTTTAGCACAGCCGTAATTTTCAAGAGTATTAATAATGGTTTGATGAAGCAGAAACCATCCCACAAAACCAGCAGAGTGCTTACTGGCACTGGCACTGGCACCGGGAGGTGGATTTGCACGGTTGCTGGTGATTAGAAGAACTGACTCTCACAGCGGGGAGCATTCCAGAGAAGGAGGTTAAGGGCAGAGTAGTGCAAGAGGGACTTGCACATCACATTGTGACCCTCTTTGGAGAAGAAGAGACAGCTCATTTGTTTTAGCAGTTCTATTGCCTGCCATGGTGGTTCCAACAGAGTTGGAACACCTGGACTTGTATGTGGCCTGAAAAACACACAATTGTTCCCTTTAGGAATGAGATCTTTACCAATTAATAAAACATTGTAATGTAGGTGTTGATGAGATAGACCCTCCAGGCTCTATCCAGGGTTATTATTTCAAAAAAGACCAATTGGATAGCAGAGGATAACAACTGCCTTGTATAAATAACAGACAGTAACATGGAATACATGAGCACAAAATATGAAATCATAAAAGCTACAACATATTTCTCAATATATACGACTTGGTCCCAATTCTGCCATCAGTTGCAGGGTACAATGACTTCACACATTGTAATTGAGGGCATAATTGAACCAATTTTCTATAATTTTCCACACATTCCAAAAACAAATCCTAAGCTACCCCAGAAATACATTCACATTAAATGTCTCTAGGCTCCACTTTTATCATAGATCTTTTCATTCCATTGTTTAGTTTATACTGGTTTCATTAGGAAATATTAGAAATGTTAACATTTTAATATAATGGGGTATACACAACAATTTTCACTGCAATATCAACTTTCTTGAAGTTATGAAAATATGAAAATTTTCAATAATAATAACAATAATAATAATAGAGTCACAAAGTCAAACTGTTGGGGGCTGAACTCCTGGATAAAGTTTGATACTTTTTGAGGAATCACGCTAAGATCTAAACTAATGCACAACAGTCCAGGGAAGAAGAAAAAGCTTTTTTTTTCTTATTCTAAATACTCAGATACTTAGATGCATAAGTCAACAAGTGCTTTAGCGCATGTCTGAATCATGGCCTAGTCAGCTCACTCTGTGACATAAAATAATGTTTGATAATTTGCACAAGGCTTGAAAGATAGCTAGTGATTTGTTGTCCGTAAATCCAATGAACTTTTGACATATCCTGTTGCCTGGGTGAGGCAAGACATCCATTCAGTTACTAATGGGGAAAAGTTGAGGCATAGTATGATTTGTTTTACTGATGTAAATGTCGTACAGTGCTATATTTTGTGAATGGATGATAGATCTAATGAAAGCATTATGCCTTAGCTACAATGCTGGAGTATTTTATCCTGAGTGAATTGCTATGAGGAAAAATTTGGAGGTGTTTAGGCATTTGAAAACACAGGTGGGGCTAATGAAAATTCTTTCAAGCAACTACTGGCACAGTTAAGCACTAATATTTTAAAAATATGATTGGTCAACTCTTTGAGAACTGCAGAAACAGATCTTTCTTTTACTAAATAAAGATAGCATTTTTCAAGTATACTAAATCATGCAAGATGCAAGACAACAAAACTCTGGATTTAACTTTTTTTTTTAACAAGGAGAAAATTAAAATTGTAAAATTTTAAGTTAATGTGGAAATCTGGCAATATCAGCGAGGCATCACTTGGGAAAAGGTTTCTTAGGTCAGGCTGGAATTTAGGAGAAGGGCAGAATGAGTAACAGATCCTCTGAGCAGATACTGCCCTTGAGACTGCGGCCTGTCAGAGGATGTAGGATAAACACTGCCTCATCTATCCTATTTAATCAAAGAATATACAACTTAATCAGAGTTTGCTTCAACTTTCATGTAGGAATAAATCACTTTTATATTGGAATTGATCATATTCTCATATTACAGCAAAACATACTTTTTTGGGGGGCCTTTTGAGATTTACAACTGAAGAAAGAGAAAGAACAGAAGAAAG
This sequence comes from Nothocercus julius, assembly GCA_013398735.1. Taxonomy (NCBI): domain Eukaryota; kingdom Metazoa; phylum Chordata; class Aves; order Tinamiformes; family Tinamidae; genus Nothocercus; species Nothocercus julius. The sequence goes on along the minus strand of VZSV01000029.1, from coordinate 1,632,035 downwards.
AAAGAACATGAAAGAGAATGAAGTAGCAGCAGAAACAAAAGAAACAATATGTGTAGGTAAGTCATCCTTTTCCCTTTGATAAAATGCAATACCAGACTAATCTCAATTTGGCAACTCTCTTCTGTAGGGCAGATTACAACTGGGAGGAAATACAGTAATCACAACTTCTGAAGTCATCTGGAGTCTTGAAACGTTGAATAATGCAATACTTGTCACAGTGGCACCCAAGTCTTAGCCGAAGGCCTGGACACCCAAGGCATATGTGTTACATGACATTATTCAGAGACTAACCAAGAATTCATGTGGCACAGGCTCATAAAATTGCTACAAGGAATGGGCATAGACACTTCTGGCTATAAGGCAACTTGAATTTTACACCCTGGTGCCACGCTGGTATTCATCAGAAATAACAGCAGCCTAGAAAAAACTTAAGCATAGCTTTCATGCTAATATAACACCAAAATGGTGAAGAACCAAATTGCACAGAACGAAGCGCAAGACTTCCTTTGTCAGCAGCATGTGCATCTACCCAAGAGGCACTAACATTAACTATCATCATGGTTATATGGAGGATGCGTAACCTAAATCATCTGGAATAGGAATACTACCTAAAGACGAGGTAGAATCACTCCCTTTGATCTGTTTTCAAGCAGTTTCCAGTAAATGCTATTTCTGCATGCCTGCAGTCCGGTTTGCACAACATCTCTGCAGAGAGCCCTTCCTGATGTGTTATGTGTGATGTGTGATACAGAGACATGTTTACAAGACATCTGAATTGAAGGGCATCGTGTCCAAATTTCAAAGTATGTGAAGCTGTGGTCCCATAGTTGAAGACATCCATCAATATTTGGAACCTCATCCTCTGCACATGTTCACCAAGCCAGATGATCTACAGAGATGTAAAACACAGAGAATTGCAGAGAATCAGGAGAGTCTGGTTGGTCTAAAGTCTGGTTTCTATCTTGATTCCAGAAATGGCATGTTGAGATAATCCTTGAGATGACCCCAGCTGTCAACGACCTAATAGGATTTGTAAAGTGCTTTAGGATCATTCTAGATATAAGGTGCTATAGAAATATAAGGTTTTTTTATTATTATTACTATAATAAGACAAACTCCCCATATCCCTTGGTGATAACGCAGCTCACTGGTAGGGATAAACTATGGAGCCAAAGCAAACCAGATTATTGCCTCATAAAATGGGACACCTGCCCTATTATCCCTTAAATAATAAGTACATAAACCAAATTTGACTGTAATAATAAAACATAATGGTGAAATATTTATGGGTAATTTTTCAATGCAGCATGCAAGGATTAAGGCATGCAATTTCTGTTGGCTTTTACAGGAGTTGCACTGTTAAATCCTCCCCATGAGGTCCACCAGAAACCAATCTGTAATGTATCTGTAAGTCTGTGTATGGTAGAGTAAAATTAGACTGAGATTTTAAAATATGATGAACAATCCCAGATTACTCCCCTTGCACTTAACCTCCAGTAGACAGAAAGGGATAGAGTACTTCAGGCAATCCAGCCAGGAATATGCTTATTTATAAGGAAAACTCTCTAGGCAGGTCCATACTTCCCTGAGCACGCTTGCAGCTAATGCAGTTGTGCATTAGCACAAATGCAAAAATGCATTTGGGTAATGCACTATGGTTAATGGTTAATTAATGCTGACTCGGGAGCTTGCTTGCTGAGAGACATTCAATCACAGCAGTGACTAAAGAAACACGATTGGAACATATAAATGCAAATTGATCTTAGATCGCAGGTTGCAGATAAACAGTACCCAGTCTTTAATATAAACAGTTCTGAGTCTTTACTATGACAAACTAACAAATAATATGAAGAAATATTTCAGGGATATCATCAACGTGCATTGGTTGTATCTCAGAATTTCTCATTTACCTCTTACCTTTTTTACATTCTTGTAACTGGAAAAGCCATGGGAGAAAAAAAAAATACACACACACACACACACACACACACACACACACACACACTTTTCCTGATGATTCATTCAGCAGAATACTGCAGGTAAACAGGTTTCATCATTTCTTTCATACAGTTATTTCTATATTCATTTTCCTGCTCTTCTGTGTGTTGATTTCTGATATAGCAACAAAGAGCAAAAATATTTTTAAACAAAGAAGCATATTTCAAAGTAATAAAATTTGTTAAAGGAGCTTCTGAGGCAGGAGAACCTCTAACCTGTGAGTACTTCCAGCATACTTTGGATTTTCAACTATCAACATCACATTCCCAGGTGCTGAAAAGCATTCACATCCAGCTCCTGAGATGGAGCCTGATTCAGTCTTTATAGACATATAGCACATGCTATAATTGAACCAACTTAATTTTTGAGTGCAATACCAATGTCTAAATAGTGATGATATAATATTTAGCAGATTATATTGCTTATTGTTTTATAAGAAGCTACATAAAAGACAATATCTGAATTATATCTTTCTTTTACTCCCATTCCAAATAGTTTTGTGCTTTGTTACGACATTTTTTAAAGCAAGAAAGGTTATTTGAAGCCCAGCGTATTTACTTCTTTCTTATCATTGGCGCTTTTCCAGGTAAAAGGAAACATATACTGTTTCCCATAAATGTCCCTACACCATTGTGCAGTCCAGTCTTGGATACAATCACCAACACCCCTACAAGCACCCACAGCCCTGGGTTCAGCTTGCAAACGTACACACTTGCGTGACTACCGGCACTGGCATTCCACTACTGCAGTAATTGCCTGCACCAATTACGTGCAGGTTGGCATGTGTATTTTCAAATCTGCAGCTGTAACACAACGTCTACTTTATGCAGCCAGAACAGATAGATATACACAATGTGCATGTGTGCATTTGCGTGAAAATCTATTCATGCCTTTCTTCTTAGCATGCTACCTCACTGCTTGAAGAGTTTCTGTGTTTTCTCTTTGTATCATTCTGGCTCCTAGTACAAAAAGCCACATCCTGTTATGTTTGGTTGCTAGGTGGAGAAATGTTATCATGGGCTTCAGCAATAATTTATCCATAGAGCTAGAGGAGCTGTCATGTACTTCTGACAGTGAGCTGCAGCACTTTATCAGCTTGCCTGTAAATCAACCGTGTGTGGGTGAAGATGCCAGCAATGTTTGATCTCTCTCAGACACTCTAATAATCTGCTTTTGTCTGATTGATTCCTTCACATCACCAAGCACATTGCAACTGAGAGTGGAGTGCCCTCTGTTTATCTCCGTTGGTCATCTGCTTGAGGGCAACAGGGCAGAAAATGCTGTTCTCGCTGAGATGTAAGAGTTTTTTGGAATTAGGGGCTTTACATCATATCCTGGAGCAGGTTTAGTCCAGTAAATCAATGATAGCAAAATTGAATGCACCATAAATACCTCAAACCGTATCTCTTACAAGAATGTAAGAGTAATTCATAGAAACAGGAAAGGTAACTTTGCTGGAAAGAATTACGACCCCTACAAGCTCAAGACATGCAGGTCTTTTACAGCCTGTGTTTACATCTACCCTCTTGAACTTTGGGAAGAAATGCACTGCACACTGGCATTTGGTTCCAGGCAGTTCAGAGATAATATTGAGTTGAGCAGGACGCTGTCAGAATTGATCACTGCTTCTCGATCCCAAGCCAACTTTTTTAAAATTTCTGTCAAATTCCATTTCACATGGGAGAAGCCGATGCAGCTTGCCATGCGATGCACCACATTAAAATGGAGCACGACACCACGTGTCGCACGATGCCTTTCTACCAAATACGTACATAAAAGGATGCAGTCTAACAAGTAGTTGAATCCCTTTTAGGATGGGCAATGTATTTTTCCCTCTTACCAATGGCTCAATAGGTCTGACTTGGTTTTGTATTATACTTCATGCCATTCCCCTAGCTGAAAATCAAGAGCTTATTATCACTCCGAGCCTGGCAGCGGCTCATTGTGCAGTGACCTGGGATCAGAAGAGCACTTGGATTCTTGACCTCCATGAAAGCTGAGGTCAGAAGATATTGCGGATGTGATTGACTAAACCCAACAGGGAAGTGTTTGGTTGTAGCATCCACTCGCTGGGTAGCAGTGTAGTGGGACAGCGCAGCAGCAGGGCACTAGGAGACAGCATTAATTCCAAACTGGCATAGTGAGGGGAAAGGATTGTTTCACAGCACTGCTGAATGCTGAAAAGGGGTGAAAAATCACACTGCATAATGTATTTGTAATTGTGCTTATGGCAATGAAATGCACAGAGAGAAATCCACAAAACAAATTTGGCATACAGTGTAGGCCTTTGTAGACACTGGAAGAGAAGTTGCATCTCCTCCAGATTTACTGCATCGACTAGCAGTGCTTCAAGAGAGAGGGGATCCACAGCCTCTTCTTGGCCCATCCAGAGATTTCCCCAAGCTATTACATAAATTGTTATGGAGACCAGTTTCATGGTGAGAAGGCAACCCCTTAGTGCTCCCCAGCTGGCTGGCCACATATGCAACACCTTTTATGTGCAGAGGAGGGACCTGCACAGCTCCACCACATTTAATAGCCCTTACTGTAAAAGCTACGTTTTCATTCACAAGAGATTTTTTCTCTGCACACATCATAAAAGCAAGGAAAGTGATAGAAGCAAGGAGACCTAAAGTTACAGCACGCAGAAGGGCATATTCTCTATTCTTTCAAAAACAGGCATTGTCAAATGACACTCAGTTTTACTGAGTATCACAAAATACACACTGTTGGTCTTGTCTATGACCTGACTTGGCATCTTTTCAGCATTCTAGCATTTGGAATACAAGGTAAATATTCAGAGAGATGTACTTATGTGTACAGACAGATATATTTCTTGATACATCATAACTCCTATACGTATAGCATGGCTGTACTAGTAACAGGGAATAGCTATGAGGATTTTATATTCCTATATATAGAAACCACATTCTAGTTTTGGATACAGCTCCTTTACTTCTCATTCCAGTCACTTACCTATTAGAAAGAAAACTGTAGTTCCCAAAGTTTGCTAGCCAACAGAGCCAGATCCCTACCTACTCCACTGAAAGGCCCCAACCGTGATTTTAGTTATGATAATTTAGCGATGGTGGAAGTCTATAAAGTCTGCATTCAGACTTGTTCTGGTGCAAATAAGAATTAAAGTCTAAATCTTCAGTGATCTTAGAAATTCTAATTCTAAACTGCTCTTCAACTTTATATTTCAAATTATTTAAAATAAACCTGCTATTACGTCTCAGATAGTTACTGCGATGCCACTCTTTTCAGAGACTTGCACTTTCTAAAGGAGATGTAAGAAATAAAAAAGAAAGGAAAAAGAAAATAACAAAAAGGAAGAACAGAAAAGGAGGAAAATGGAGCATATCTAAGAAAACTACACTTCCAATGACATCAAGTTATCTATCCTCAAGGGAGATGTATAAGAAGAAGATATTACATGGCTGAACGTAAATATCACATTTCTTTTTACACTCATGTTTCTGCATTTTATTATATCTTGACTGGCAGATTCATCAATTTTGGGGTTATCCAATCTGAGAAAAGACAGGATAAAAATCTACAGACTATATTCTCTATGGGCTGAAATGGTCAGTGGCATTTTGCTATTCCATAACCTTAAGAATGATTAATGAGAACTAGTTGAAATCCAGAAAATGTAGCTTTCTGCACAAGTGAAAAAAATTAGTAAACACTTATTTACATTCTGGGCATTTAACTCTAGAAAAATAATTAATAATTATTGCACTCCTTTGCAAAAGAAGAGGAATAATAAAGACTAGTTGCCATCAGTGTGTATATTTATACCATTAAGGATCCCTAGGAGTTCTTCCTGCTCCCAAGTTTCCAAACACTTAGATGTGTGTAAATAGTTGCAGCCCTAGAAGCAACAGAAAGAAACTCCTGAGGTAACTTTGGGCTAACTGACCTCCTTAAGAAGTATTTTGCTGCTGCTGTCAGCTACCAATATGTTATTTCCTGAAGTATAATCCCAGTAAGTAGTATTTCTGGATCATCTACCAAAGTGTTGGCCAACGTTGAGTGATTGATTGAGGTTATGACATGACTTTTACTGACAGCACTTTCAGGACTGATACTAACACACGGGGCCTTGCTTGTTATTTTGTGGTAAAGAAAAATAGTTGGAGATGGGAAGTGGAATTTCCAGCAGCCTGGAGAGTTGGGTAATTTGACATCAGACTATTTTTGTCTGATGGCAGAAGACAGGTCTGATGAAACCTGACACACAGCTTACAATTATAATTAATATCAGTGTGTTAGAGGAAAAAAACTCACTGACTCATCAATGTAATTCCACTGGAAGAAACATTTACTACAGAAGTTTTGTTTTACTCCAGCTAAGTACCCTTCTACTTAAATAAACTGTTTTCTCTCATACAAATTGCCAAGTAACCTAACTGAATGCTGGCCCCTCTTTGAGAATATAGTTATTCTCAAAGTTGTGGCCACCTGGATCTACACTGGCATTAAATTTAAAAATTGTATTCAAAGGTTACATATAACCAGGAACACCTTCAAGATGACAAGTTAGGACAGGGGAAGGAAAAATCCAACTTTCAGAATCCTGTTTGCAATAGATTTGCTGTGTTCTTCATGGGTGAGTCAGACTTCCACATGAGCAGTGAGTCTCAACTGTTAATCCCACAGTGAACAGTTTTCCCTGTACAGAGCTTAACATTTTACCCTCCTCATCTTATTCTTATAAGAGAAAAGATTCAGTTTTGAAGCCTTACTTTGAGACTACTATAGTAAAATCATATATTGACTAGAAACTTAGACATACTATAAAGTATATGGGGAGAACAAGACTCATAAGAATGAGGCCAAAACTAGTGCAACGATGGAAAAGCAGAAGCTTAGATCTAGCCAATGAGGAAATGACAGGGACACAGATAGGTCTTAAATATTGCTCTTAATAATCACATCTCTTTCAGTGCTCCCTGTCTATTCAAGATCCAGTGTCCAAAATCATCTCTTGACCTCTTTTTGTAGAATAAAAAAAGGCTTTAACTCTTCTTTTAAATCTTGATAACAGCATCCATCCCACACACATACACATTACATTCAGCCAGCTGTGTAGGTGGACGATGCAGATTTAATTCCCTTCTCTAGAAAAGTACCATTACAACCAGGCACAGTAACTGACTTAAAACAAGGGGCAAACTTGTGAATTTAAGTTTCACCGGGCTACAAATGAGCAAAATGGGGATGGGAAGCTGCAGGAAGAGGAAAAATGCACCTTCCTTCCTATCCCGATGATTAATTCCAAAGAATATTTCTATAATTCCCACTCAGGAATCAGTGGATAAAATACAATCCTTGGAGAAGTGACCAAAACCCTCAAAACGTTTTTTCTCCAAGGTGTATATCTACCTGTGAATCTCCTAGTAGTCTCACAGATTCAGTGAAAATGAAACTCCTTCTGGCATCAGAAACCTAAAGTTATCTGCACAGTAGAACAACTTCAGCAAGAACATGTCCTTGCTCTATGCAAACAATCTAAAGTTTGATGGCAAAGTGTATGCTTTTAGGAGGGACGCCCGATGTCTGTGAATCCTCTACACGAAAGGGTGTGAACGTGAGTCTGCTACTTGCTAGGCCAGTACTCTGAGGAGATTACTATGTGAAAGATGGAGAGTTCTCCATCTACGACGCCTAAACGTGCGATTTAGAAGAGGGCACATGCTGAAAGTGCATGTGCTACAGGAGAACGCCCTGGTGCTCTGCTCTGCAGGCCGATATCTCCTGCAGCAAGTCCCTCCAAGACGGCCTCCTTCCTGGAGACCAGCATCACATGAAGCGCGTAGTGCATAGCGGTCTGCTCATCCCTATCAAAACGGTGAGGTTTTTGTATCAGCCCAGAAAACGACCCACAGGGTATGGGAAGGAACTAGGATTTATGTGCTCTGAGGAGCAACAATGGCAAAATGACAATTACCAGGATCTCAATGGCTAAATTCCTTGTTTGACTGGACGAGGACTGCACAGTCCTTATTTCCAGGAGCGGAAGATATTTACAGCTGACATATCTCAATCGATCAGAGGAAGCTGTTGCTGCTTAGCATTTTTAGCCTGTAATCTGCATTAATGCCTTCACTTTTTCCAGATTTAAATGTTAATGAAAACATAGAATTTGCCCCAAAGTATCATGAATTCAGAGGAGAGGGTGGGATGAAAGTTTCCCAATATTATCACGGGATCTTATACCGAGATATGAGAGACAGGCAGGTGAGTGGGTTACAGACCATAACAAATTGACACCTTTTCTCCACAGAAGGTGTCACAAAGGTGCGCCAAAGTGCTGCAGCTCAAACTATTTTAGACTGGAAAAGTGTAAATGAACTGGCAAAGCCTTACAGCTGGGTGAATGCAATGGAAAGGGTTTATTTTTTAATATGCAAGTATAAATGCATCACCACCCTCGCGCTGACCAGTAACAGGTCCCCTCCCTGACCAGGCAGGGTGAGGACACAGCCACCGTGCCAGCTCATGGCCCTGACTGTGGTGAGCAGCTCTGGCCCTTGAGAGGCTCCTCAAGTTGCTTCATTAACAGCACCCCAAATCGCTCACTTTCACACACTGACCTGATGTATCAAACATTACAGTAGCTTTTTCTAAGCATAAATAAATAATAAAAAAGTAGAGAAACAACCCTTAATCAATTAAGACACTCTAGTGGCATATATTCCAGCAACAGAAATGATCACCTAATTGCTCATTTGGTATCACCTTGTCAGCCCTCAGCATGTTCCCCTAACGGACAAGCTATGCCACGATTCACTGTGAGATTTGAGGACCACATGGTAATGTAATGGAAGGCAGAAGTGTGGCAGCTTTTACTGATCCTTGAGATCTAGGTGTGCAAAATACTTTAGTGACAGACAAGGCATCAAGGACCGAGAAAAGAGAATTTCATTTCAGCAGGAGGCATTCTCAGTGAAAATGAAAGCTGTTCTTCTAGACATGGTATTAGAGATAGAGAGAAACTGTAAATTGAGTATTTCAATACCTATCCGCCCCTAATTTTAAGTAGTTTTAAAAAATGAAATAAAGAAAAATGAAGAAAAGCTCTTTTGTTGTATTCAGGACAATCAAACACCAGGGGACTGGATGGCTCAGGGAACTGTTAATGGGATACAGAGTATTTCAAGGTCACTGGTTCAACTCCAGCTCAGGTTAGTAGTAATTGGAAGTCATTATTACTTGATGGCTGTTCAGGAGAATAAGTGAAATGGGTTGGTGGTCTTAATGTAGTGCCTAGCGCACAGCTGTCTCTACCAGACACAAATGAGTCTCTATAGATGTCAATTTGATACATTTCATGAGGGCTGAATCTAAAGATAAAACAAAAACTAGAAAATAAATACATCTAAATAATTTATAAACAATTCTCTCCAACACATGCTCTTTCAAATGCGTCACTTAATCTGCAAAACTGGCATTAACCTGTAAAGATGTCAAGCAAGGTAGGCACTGTCCAACAATCTTCACCTCTCTTCGGAACTTACAGGATCCTGGAGGCAACTGCACTAAAAATGCCTTATTATAAACCCAAGTTGGAGGATATAACAGTAATTAATTAATTAATTAAACCTTCCATTCATCAGTGCAATCATATATTATCCAATATGCTGACCTTCCACGTGCAGGGCAAAATTTCATATCTGAGTGTAGAAAAGGATGAATGATTGAACTATGGTAATTTAGGGAGGAAGCACTGTGCAATGTGTTGCGATTTATGATAATTCAGCAATAACAACAATGCCTATAGGGCTCAACTGTATAGGCTGAATTTTGTTCAGAACATTATGAGGAAAATCTTGGAAATAAATGTGTAGTTTTTGAAGTTTAAATAAAAGATTCCATTGGTTTTGAAACACTTTTCACCTTCCCCTAAAATCCAATTGTCGCTGTCTGGATTTATGATTTTGTTTTTGCACATCAAACTTACTGAAACTTTGAATTTATTCAACTACATGTAAAGTTAAAAGAGTTTCTCCTAAGTGATCTTAATAGGTATTAATTACTTAATCTGAGTTATTGCTGAAGAAAAGAATGACTAAAGTACTTCCTTCAGGATAGGGTCCTGAATTGACAGCACATTTCGCATTATTTATTGAAAATCCATTCAAGTTGGTAATGTTTACTATTCCCTTCACATGGAATTATTCCTTCCCGTATTAATCAGACAATTTTTCAAAGGTGTAGTCATGAAATTGGAATGGCTCTATGCCTAATCCAATATATGTTGCTCAGTAAACATATATCTCTGGATATGTGTTTACTAGGCAACTAAATTCTAGCAGAGTGACATAGTCGTATGCAGGAGTCCAACTATACATACAGATATCTTCTTGATGGAGAATTCATTACTAGGCAACCTATTTTAAGTTTTGTACTTAACACATTTTGAGTGCAAAAAAACAAACTTGAGGTAGAGTATTTTCTTAAGTAACTCTGTACAGTATGTGCCATGTTTGGGATATGCCAATGACTCAGGGTTACAAATAAAAATATGAGGCACCATTGCACTGCTTCATGCTGCATTACTTACATAAAGAGCAAACATCTTTGCAAAGTCATGATATGTAACACCAGTGGCTGTTGTGCAACAGCTATCGGTGAGAAAACTCTAAGGGCACAGGAATAAAGGGTCCCATGAAATGAAAAATTAGAAACCTAGAGTGTCCAAGGGATAATATATAATAGCTCTGCTAAAACTTACATTTAAGTCAATCACAGATGGACTATATTTTGAATTCACATTAGCAGCATTTTCTAAGTTCTGCAATGACTGAGACTTCTTGTTCTTACTCAAAATACATTAGACTGGAAACTCATGATCTTCCTTTTGACGGGTTTTCAAACCAAATTTGTAGACTAAATAGCCTAAATTAATCCACCGAGAGGTATCACTAATACTATTTTGTACTGTGAATACATTTAAGACGGAGATTTGTAAGTATAAGCTTTTTGCGAGCATCTCATCTTCTGAACGTATATCTGAACAGAGCCAAACTCCAGGCCTCTGGAGACTATTGAAAAAAAATGAAGTCTTATCACAACAGTGAACTGCAATGGGCCTGAGACACATTGCTATAAGCACAAGTGAAACAGCCCAGAAGGAAAATTTATCAGTCTGAAAATGGAATAAAATCAAATTATTTCTGCTTGCTTATGTGCAGAGCCATTTCGCAGCCAGAAAATCCTATGGAAACCAGTGGGATCAATCACATAATCCAGAGCTTGCAGGTCTGTCCACACTCCGCTTTAAAGATACAGCCTTGCATCATGTAGGCTTTTTTATGAAAACATATTTCTACTATTTATGTGTTTATAAATGTGGCACATGCTTTTATAACTTACACTTAAGAGTCAAGTAGCTGATGCAACTGTTTTTTCCCCTCATTCTTGCATTCTGAAATATTATTTCACTCCTAATTTTCAACCTCCTTCACCTCCTCCTCTCTCTCACTCACTTTTTATTTTTGCTGGTGACCACAACTGTAGTTTCAGTAAATAAAGCTAGTGCTTGATAATGTGGAACGGCCAGGAGCTTAACTCTGCCCTTGGAGATCGCTTACATCAAACCAGCGATCAAAAAGTGGTGCAGATAAAATTTGTCATCAGGGATTTCCTACAAAAGAATTACAGTGGAGAAATAGCCTGATCGATACTATGGATTTTCACTGCAGGGGCTGATAGTCCAATTGCTGTGAAACACTCGCACAGATAAAAGGGCACGGCTGCCACTTTGTTACAGACTGCTGACTCAGCGCAAAGCCTGTCAGGTATTTATAGGCCAAAGTGATACAGAATTATCACCTTGCAGTGCCCAGCTCTTGTTAGTTCTAAGATTGCCTCCCTTTATGGGATTGCTAAATGCAGGTGAATGGAAAAATGATGGCTAACAGCTGTCAAAATGCAACAGAATGAAGTACTTAAATCTTTTTTTATCCATTAAAAGGGTAACAACCAAACATATATCATAGTGCAGACGTTGTAATGATATTTGGGGCCAGTAAACTAGGGGTTATAAACAACGTACATCTGATCAAAATGGTAAGGAAAATACAAAAGGGGAAAAAGAAAAGCAATAATAAAAATTCTTGTTACTTTGCAATAGGTGGCTTGGCATTTGCTTTGCTGCTTTCTTGCAAGGATCTCAAAGCCCCCCCTCAAGACTGTTTGGACTCCCCTAACAGTTTCATCTATGCAGAGATAATTTCATACCCCATACTGTTTGGAGAACACCACTCTAGGAAGTCATGGGGACGGCTCCAGGAACACTTGGTCATTGTTCTAAGCCAATATTTTACACTCTCCCTCATAAAATGCTGATAGATGCCTAATATTAGCCTGCAACCTAATATTAACCTGTAACCTAGTATTAACCTGAGCACTGTAGACTCATTGACTTCAAGGGCTGCTTCACACACAGACACTTACAGGGTCAGACCATGATGAAGGCAAAAGAAATACACCCATCTCTTGGTCTAACAGGTAGCATAATGTATCTCTGTCCTCTTATACAGCCCATGATTGACTATTCTCAGCCATGAGTTATTTCCCTGCTCTTAACTAGCCTGAATATGTTTCTCAGTGGTGGTGGTAACTCTAAAGGGGCAGATATACCTTTTCCTTTTAGCACTCAGTATAGTACAGCATCTATTTATTTTTTGGAGATCATATACAATGAGAGACTAGCTTTGACTGCACAAGAATATTTGGAAGGTCACACAAAAAGCAGTAGAGCCTACTAATATAAAAAGAGACAGGATGTTTGATCAAGAGGATCTGCACAGACTTTGCCTCATCCAGAGCTTCCTAGGTGTTTTTCATGCAGAACTGGTGATGGAGTCCATAAGGTGGGGTTTGCAGCTTAAAACCGGTTTTAGAACTAGATTAAATATGTTTTTAGATATACTGTCTCAGAAGAGACACAGCTAAAACTGGGCATTCGTGCCTATTTTTTTTTAATACTGTAACAGTACTGAGAAGCATATATTAGGAGTCTGTTTTACTAGATAATGAATAACCGCACAGTCCATTTCCCAGAAAACTTAACGTCCAGTTAAATCATTTTTTTCTAACATTACCTTGCAAAACCATGACATCCTTGGCATATAACCTACTCTTCTATCACCACATTCATCATTTTAAGAATATTTTTTACCTGTAAAAATACGATAGGTCTTGGTGAATGAACAAACTATTTTTCTGCTCTTGGAATATGGGTAAAGTTAAGCAGGCAACTGAACATCTATTCCCCTACAAAAAATTATCTCATTTTCATAACTTCTGCCCATCTTCAGGTATACGAAGTTTTATATATGACCAGTTCACCACGATCAAGCTGTATTAGTCACTAAATTAAGACTAAACCAGAGCTTGACTGTTCACAAAATAACAGCAAGTCACTTGACCTAGCGAAAACTAAGGGAAGAAGCACGAAGGAAAACAAACTAAGCTACTCAAACCCATGCTCATTTCAGTCATCACAAAATAGATGTCCAGGCTATTCGGGCTCACTCAGTCAGTGGAAATAGACAGGCACATGAGAGGGGGAGGAAGCCCTGGCCTGCAGGGACTTTGGGAAGCAAAAGGACAAAGCATAGAGATCTGTGCCTCCTCTGATCAACTGCCTAGAAGGGAAGCCTAAAAGGTCCTCTTAGGTGAGATGAATCTCATCCCTCTTGGCTGAAAGTTAATAGCTCCATCATAAATAATGCTTTGAAAATCTCATACTTGTTCTTGTGTTTTTTTTTTTTTTTT
>VZSV01000029.1:1585683-1618234 GCA_013398735.1 Nothocercus julius | reverse complement strand
TTTTTTTTTTTCTTTAATATCGGTTCTATACCCATCTTAGGTGTTTGGGGGAAACAAAAATACTAGGATTAAAAAGCTGAAATTTTTTAATTGTCTTGAGAAGGTCATGGCCAGGCACAGCTGAAATTATGTAGTGTTTATGTACCTAATGCCTTAGACTTCATTCAAGAACAGAGCTTCAAACTAAAGGAAGAAATACTGCAGAAGGCTAAGAACTATAGAACTATATTATTCAAAATAGCACCACTAATCTGAGTCTACATATTTACAGAAGAAGCTTTTAGTAAATTTGTTTAAATACAAAAGCAGAAGCTTTGGAGAGAAGGTGTGCAATGGAAAATACTAAAACATGATGGAAAGTATTAATTGAAAAAAGGGATTTTACTGTCTGTAAGAAATGTTACAAGTTTTTAAACCAAAATCTTTGCTAACTAGGGAAGAAGCCCCACCTTCCTGCCTGCTCCATAGGGAAATTTCCGTAGCACTTGTCTGAACTGCCGAGCGCTGTAGAATCATAGCTGCTATCATTGCAGTGTCGCCGGATGGAAGTTTACTGTCACTAGCAATAAGCAGTAGATAAAAGGAGGGCGGGGGGAGATAAGAAAACAAAAGGGAAAAACAGAAACTAAAAAATTCACCAGAGGTGAAAAAAAAGGAAGAAAAAAAAGATATACATAAACTAGTTGTTTTTGTCTCTCTAGTTGCTATGATGTGCACAAAGGAAATAGACTGAATAAAATCACATCTCAGGAACACCAACATAAATTCCCCCTTGCTTTGACAAGTACGTAATTTTGTGCAGTGATGCTCTTCACGTCTGGAGAGTTATGAGGCAATTTCATTCCCATCTGACAAATTTACAAAGAAACATTAGAGAGAAGGGATTAGAAAAGCGAGAAATCTTTATAGACTTTTTCCTCAGGCTGTATTTTCCTTCCATCTTTTGGCTCTTCCTTGAGGAATATGTATGAGTGACTCATTCTGTATGAACGCCATAACAGAAACACTTAACAGATAAGCATAACATGAAATGTGCTTTAAATCAACTAATTGTATTTACATTATCTGGGAAGGCTGATCCTGATTGGCTAAAGTTTGTGAAAATTTCCCATTGTGCATTTTCAAGATAACAATTTAAAACCGGGGGAAAAAAAAGAAAAAAAAACCCCAAAATATTAGCTACCTAACTTTGCAGAAAACTTAATGACAGGAAAATAATTTGCACTTGCAAAGCAGGTCTCCTCGAAGACCTCTTACTGACCTTTTTGCACTCATAATAAACCTGTGAAGGCCAATGATATTTTTCCACTTTGTATGTTGGGAAACTGAGGTAGATTAAATGAGATCCTACATTCGTGGAGAGAATAAATGTCAACAGTGCAGTCAACCATTCAACTGACATCTAACTCTGCAGCTACTCCAGTCAGGCTGCAGGATCTCTGCCAGCACAGGTTGAGACGCTTTGGACCAGTAGAAAAACAAATGGAAGGATGAGAGCAGGAGAGAGCGAGGAGCTGTAAATGTCTTGCCAATCCCCTGCAAGGGCAGGGAGCTACCTGCGTTTGTGGCTTCCCAAGGGAAAACAAGGTTGGTCCACCCTTACTGACAGTGGATTAGTCTGGCACCAATTCTTCTAGAAATACATGATAATAAGAAAGACTGTAAAGTCTTTGCTTTCTCCTGCAAGATTTTTAAAGGCAGACAGTCATGACTCGCTTTAATTATACTGCTGAACCTATTTAAGTAATACACAGCTATTACAGAATACTGATTATTCCTAGAGAATGAAACACACCTTCATTTTTTCTTTCTTTTTCTTTTATTTTTTAATAGTAAAATGAACTGTTTATCTTGACTCAGTGTAACAGTAAGGAACTTCTGTTGTGGATAACCTGGACTCTGCGTTCCCTGGCTCTACGTCTTTTGTTTCTGTGTAATTTTGCTTGGGTCCCTTTTTAAGGTCACTTCAAGTGCTGGATGATGGTGCTTCCCTCCTTTCATTAATGAAAATTATATGATGGTCTTGGAAGTTCCAGAACATATTCCTTTCTTGGCACAAAGATGAAATATAATAAAATGCAGATGCCTTCTGATACAGAACACAGATGAAAATGTTTTATAACCACGACTTGTGGAGCAGAGGAAAGCACAGGGGACATGGTTTCCAGGGCCCTGGTTGAAAGCCCCAAAGCAATCACTGCAATATCAGTGATATGACAGAAAGTCAGGGAGGGGTATTTATTATCTTTTTCATGGGACCCAGGTGGACCTCCTGGCAGCCATGTTTATGACTCAGGATCCATTTTAAAATAGCAAACTATAATAAATGGAAACTCAGATGTGTAACTGTGCTGGATTTTAACATGTTTCCAGTTTTACTGTCTCTGCATTTGCAATCATTTTTTTTTCAGAGCATAGTATTTCTTAACAACTTTGACTTTGTTGTTTCACCACTTGCATTAACTTCTCTTGACATGCCCCTTCCCCTCCCAGTGTTTTGAAAGCTACCGAATGTAAAGTTCCACTATGAGCAGTTTGTTCCAGTGCTATTAGAAACTCATTCCTTCTTTCGTAGTTAATAGACAGACAGTAGAGGAAGCACTTTCTACACGGCTCTTAATCAGAAATATCAGGAGCCACAATTTTTAGTGGTGTCTGTGATTGTTGCACATTTTCTAGGAGGCTCTGGAAAATAGTTGCAAATAAGAGGTAATTTCAGCCTACTATCTTTGAGAAGAGTGTTCAATAATTTCCCTGTCTTGAAAAGACATTTCTTGAATTTTAGATTAATATGGAAATAGAAAAAATTTCTATTCCCTTCCCTCGATACAAAGCTCAGATATGCCTTCTCCCTGTGCCACAAAGAAAATCGGTCACTTCCTTTAGAGTGAACTTTATAGCTAGAAGTCCTTATACAGGGAGATTATCCCTCAAGTATGGACTAAACACACTGCAAACGGACCCTTAACGTAGTACCAGAAAAGAAAGCCAGTCCCATAAGCCTGGAATGTCATCTGCCCAGAAATTCAGAGGCATTTGGGTAACCAATTCTGGCACCGGTCTAATACAGTTGGTAGAAATGGAAATGCTAAGCTCAGCTCAAGATCTAAACTTTAAGTAGTTTTGCAATTGTTTAGATCACAACTGATTGTGGGTTGCAGGTTGTGCAACCTGTTCAGATAAGCATGGCTACTTATCTGAACATTTTCTTCGCATAGCAGAAGAATCTTGTGAGAAGAGTCACCATTTCTGTTGTTTTCCAGCAAAAAGAGGACCAGAGAACCAGAGTATTCAGGGCAGCACCAATGGCAAATGGCAGGTGGCAAATGAGAGGCAACATGAGGCTATCCCAAGTATGTACAACTTGAGAACTCTGCAGCTGCATCGTTGGTCTTGGGGAAGCAAAACAAGACAGAAGATTTAGGGATCATAAAGGCAACTCAGTCCTTGACAAAGGGAGCATAAAGTCACCCCTTCACCTCCCACTTAGGCTGTGCTCGGAGGCGCAGCATATGGTGTAACCCTACATTTTCGCTATTCTGAGCAGCTTATGGTCCTGTTATTCTGCAGATCATAATTTAACACTTCACAGTGGAGAGTGCTCCACTCAATACAACAAAACAACATGCTAAATCAGGAAAGTTCACACCATCGTTTGCATAACAAATAATTTCAGCAATTTGAAGGAATTCCTCTGAAACATTTAAACCTCCTAAATACTTTGGTGGAGTTTCCAAAAAGTGTATCTCTGTGGAAAACAGCTTTGCAAGTGCTGTAGTTCTTAACATGTTTGTACAATTCCTGTGACTTCTTGAATTCATTTGACTGATAGCTTAGTGTGTGTAAAGTGTCCTAAATAGATACTTCAATACATTAACTTTCTTATATGCACAAATGTATGGCTAACCTCTTTGAAAACTTAGTGCATGCCTTGCTCTGGAAATAAGTAGATCAAAATGAAGAAAAGACTATTAAATAAGCACTTGAAAAAACATAAGAAAAAATCCCTTACTTTTTTTTCTCTCTGTGTGAGACATCTAAGCCTAATAAATTTAGTAATAAAGGTAGTAGGAATCAAAAAATAATATTTGAATTATTTTGATCATGATAATCCCAATTGTTTTGAAAGTAAATTATAGTTGAAAGTCTCTCCAGAATGTACTTACAAATTCATTGGAATGCCATTAAAATACAGCATTAATTAACATCCACTTTTATAAAGTGCTTCTAATATTGTGTAAACAAGCAAGAGTTGAAAAGCTTATTTTTAACTTCTATCTGCATATGCAGTGTGATCATAGTGACTTACAAAAATACCCAAATAGCACTGGGAAATGAATTTTCACAGTCTGTTTCTGGTTGAAGACACACCAAAGTACCTGTCTTTAATTTGAGTAGCTGTGAACAAAAGGTACTTGCCAGCTTGCTTAGCATCGTATTTATATGCTCATGTCAGTTCAGCCATGGGCGGAATACTGATGTGTCAATATTTGTTAGCCAAAATGATAATAAGTAACTGACTTGAAATAACTTAAAACAATCAGAAGAAATTGTGCAGCGTTGCATCAGGTTAAATCTGACCATGCCATTTTTTATCTCTTCAAAAGCAAAGCTAGATGGATGGCATGCTAAACAGACTGCATTCTGTGCAGCAGAACTGTTGCAGGACTCGAATCTGAGGTGAGACACTTGACCACTTTCCAGACCTACTTGGTCTTCATTAAAATCATGCGCAGGATAAGGCCAAGCTCAGGTGGGCTGTTTGGGGACAGAAAACCTACAGACACGTATGTCTCCAATCTAGGTTTAAATTTAAAACGGAGAACAACCTTCAAAACTCCTTAAGCCTCGAGTTGTGACATGTCTTGGGGATTCCCAAGGAAGGGGAGCAGACATGCCAGACATGTGCCAGAAAATATTTTCTTCCAACCTGAGGATTAATCTAGCCAAATGCTAAATTCTGGAGGTGCAGGAGCTGTCCTGAAAAGGCTGAGATCTACTACTCCGTCTGTAAACAAAACCCATAGTATCACCAAAATTATCAGATTATAAGGGAATGACACATATCCACAACTACAAGACGGAGAGGAATCATATAAACTGCTCTTTAAAGGCACAGGTCCTGCATATATAATAAACTAGAGTGGGACTGGAATTCCTTCCCTTCTTCCTCATCTTGTTTGAATTTGCCTACTTTTCTAGACACAGTTCATGTATCCCAGATGGCAAATATCATAGGGTTGCAGTGCATGCATGTGCAGAGCCTGGCCTAGCATCATATTAGGCAAATAATAATTTTCTATATGGCATCAGGTTAAAATTATTGAAAACAAAACAAAACAAAATTTACCCTATGACTGTTATAAATCACTGGCAAAATATTCTGCATTTCATTACTATGCTGGAGAACAAGCTGGAGCAGGAAGCTATTGTACCCACTGGAACATGTCCAGGAAATGTCACGGAAACCTATTTGCCAAGATCCCTACAACACTGAATGTTGTTCTTTTGGTTCAGCTGAGTTCACACAGTGGCTCTTAGTATATAAATCTCCAAAGCTCTATAAATACAAAGATGGTCTTCACATATTACGATCCCTGGCCACTTGTCACTATCACATCCTGAGTTTACTGATACGCAATACAAAGGACCATCTAAAGATCAAGACTAGTATGCATAACTTAATCCAGAAGACCCACAAACCATCTGCTCCGTACCTCCTATAAACTGCAGCTTGCAAAATAATTATCAGTAAATGACCAAGAGCTGCCAGCTCTCAGGTACCACAAGGATAAAGCAGGAGGAGTTCAGGAAAGATTCACAATTCTCGAATCCTATAAAAACAGCAGGGGACTTTCTAGGAATAAATTTTTGCCCTTTAGATGTATCTTGCTTTCTAATTAATAACCTTAATTTTCCTCTTCTTAAAGACAGAAATCCTTGAACTGCTCCTCTTAACTCTTCCTGGAAGCAGTTATGCATGCCCAAGCAAGCAAGTAATAGTAGTAATATGGGATGGTTGTGGAAGTCTATAGAAATGAGAAATATGCAGTTTGTAGATGGAAAAAAAACCCTTTCATCAGGTCGCCTGATCAGACAAACTTTCAGAAAGACAAGCCCCACTTCTGTACCATACCTGTACCAGCCATCTTAATGACATTTGTAAAACCTTGGTATGGTGCTTTAAAGCAGTGCTCATTCCTTAGATCACACAAGGACTCCTTCAGAAGCTGTAAGTCTTCAAAAGCAATCCAGGAAATCCTAAAGTATCCTGAACTGTTCAAAGGCTAAAAAAACAACCAACCCTTCCCATTGTGAAAGAACAATAGAAATGTTGATTCTTTTTTGGCTGAACACCTTCCAAGCTGCATGTTTGGGTGATTACCCTTCTCCATTTTAAAAGGTAATGTTTACCAAGCTTTTACAAAGAAACAGCAGTGAACTGAGAGCTAGATTTGCTTTTGTGAAATGTTCAAGTAACCTGTATCAAGAAATGTTCAAATAATTAATGTCAGGAAGAATGGGTCATGAGTACATTAGAAGTGCCATGTTCACAAATGGTGCTAAGTCCTAAGCAATGGCTGAGATGCAGCCTAGGAGTTGAAAGGTGGAAGAGTTCATTGTGTTTCTCCGGTTTTGAGCAAGCTTAGTTTCTACAGTGAAGTTACTCCCAGTTCTGTGGGACAACCAGTGAGGTTGTCTGTGAGCCTCCAGATTGCAGTGTGCATGATTTATCCATATAGACTCCTGATGCTTGCAGAAAGGGCGGCAGGGAAGCCGTTTGGCAGCGCTGTGTCACTGAAGGCACGTCTACACTGACGTGTAGAAACAAGCTCCCACTTGCTACTTGAATCAGCTTTAAATATCTTTCACATCACCAAAATAGCACAAAATACATTTATTTATTTATATTTATCATAGTCATGACCTAAGAAATGATATGCCCACAGGAATGCTAAGTGAACTGAAATCCTGAATGTGCTGAGAACAGTATAATCAATAGACTGAATATTCTGACCTTGAATTTTACATTCTTCTCCATCTCTCTCTAACTAATTTTTCTGCATCAGATTTTCCCTTCTCTAAATCGGGTTAGAGAACGTGGCTGCCAGCTCAGCCTTGCAGGTTCTTCACGAGCGATCTTGCTGTGTAACCTCTGGACAAGTCACTTACTCTCCTCGGCCCCGGGTTTATCTCGCCCTGCAGTAAGCATGCTAATGCTTGCTCCAAAGAGGAGGCACGAAGCTAGCTCACATATAAAGAGATCCAGAAATGGAAAATATACGGGAAATGCAAAGAGATACCACATTTCTCATTTGAAATGAGTGGGTGACAAATTGCTCATCAGATTGTACAATTTGGGTTGCTCTTGCTTGCTTGCTAATTAACTAGTCTGACATTATGTTTCCTCCCTCTTGCATCCACCCTGCCTCTGAACTAATCCGAGTTCAATGACAGCATCACTTATCCCAGGACACATTCCAATAATTAAGGTTTGGAGGACATCTTGCAAACTCCATCATATACCAATACGATTTTCTCTCCCTCTACTGCTGCGTATCTGACATGTGACAAGACAAAGCCCTGCTCTCATATACATAACAGCAGGATGCTTTCCCACCTTTTAATGGCTGACTGAATTTCCTCCCCAGCAACTCTGACAGTATGAAAGTGCACTGTAAAAATGACTGTGTCTTGGAAAGTGAAACCTCACCGAGTCTGGACCACGGAACAAAAAAAAAAAAAAAAAAAATTCTTTTGAGCTGCATCTATGGCTAAATGCTCTGACAGAAAAAAAAAAAAGTGTAGAAAAGCATGATCCTATGCTTTAGATTTTTGTTTATATTCCTTTGCTACCACTATATTGTTTTTTTTTTAATTTTCATGAATAAAAGTAGATTTTAGCTTTGCATAGGAAAAGAGGCACTGGTAGGGACATCTCAGTCTTGCCTGGTGAGGAGAGACAAGCCAGTGAGAATCCCTGTTACTTGCCTGCTTTTTAAAGCAAATTGTATACTTGGCTTTCCACTGCTCATTGCTCAGAGCATCTTCATTAACACTGACAGAAGCATTCTGAGTTTCCCCAACTATAACTCTCTCCTCTGTTTTTGGTAGCTCTGATTTAATGTAAATTCACAAGCCAGCTGGTGGGGAAACCTACCTCAAGTCTGCAGTGACCAAAATGGATGATAAACTGGTTGTTTCTTCTGGGGCATCTTTCTCCTTTATTTTTTTTTTTTTTTCTCTCCCTGAGGAAACCCGGCTTGTAAACTAGCTTTTGGGCAGCACAAACAGTAGGAAGCACAAATCGATAACTGATCTGAAAGTTTAGACTTTGCAAAAACAGATTTTGATCCTACAGCTTTGGTATGAGTTTATAAAAAAAAATGCCACTTGGATTCTAGCAGCATAGGACCCTTCCAAAGGTTGAATTATTTAGGAGATTTAAATTTGCAGTTTTAGCTAACCAGACTTAGTTTTCCTGAGAGCACCTGTCTAGATGCGGCTACAAATGCTGTTCTGTGTGCAGTTTATTATACCAAATTTCCCAGTGATCGGGTCTGTAGAAGAGCAGATGGAGAGACCATTTATTCAGAATCTCAGTGATTCTGAAGCGCTAATTCCACCAGTACCAGAAAAGGCCAGCAGTGAAATTCTGACCTCAGTTGCAGCAAAAGTATGTTTTCCATTGATTTCAATGAAGTCAGGTGCATGTTGATTTTCGATGCAGCTTGTTGTATACTTAAATAAGAATCCCCCAGAGCTTTCATGGATAACTTCAGACATACCAGTAGTAAAATTATCTAAAAACATTATCTCAGAACAGCAGGAGTATCATATTTTCTCTCCTATTTTGGGGGCACTGATTTCTAGGCTTTTATTCTTGTTTTTTGACAATAAACCTAGATTGCTTCATAAAACAGTATGGTTCTTTAGCCTCCTTTCTTTACCTGTCTCATCCGTACAAAAAACATCCTAGTTTCACTTTTAGAAAGAGATTTCTGTGCCTCGGGATGGGAAGAATACAACACAAAAAAGGCTACCATGGCGTGTGATTATTTGCCATACAAAGGATCAAGTGTATCCACTTCTGACACATAATGTAGATATATGGGTAGAATTCAGTCAATATGTAGATTATCTTTTCAAGAACTGAACCTGGTCAAGTTGCACAGGCACAAAATGGAGAGAACTAAATTAGTAATCTATTAATTTTATAATCTACCATAGATTCATCATGTATCCATAGAATGACACTAAATTCTCAATACAAAGAAACTGAAGAAACATGCACAATAAGAATCTTTGCCTGCAAATCATGTTTCCTTTTATAGCTTCTAATGTTACGACACATGGCATAATAAACCTGAAATATTAATTTATTTTCTGGCAAGATAGGCATGAATTATATTAATGTCACATTCTACATGGCTATGTTCTGCACAAACCGTAGGGGTGGATGCGAGTGAAAATGATATTTGCTTGTTTCAAAATATGAGGCAGAGAAGCTGGAAATATCTGTGGAATTGACAGAACTTTGCAAATTTTATATTATAATGCCACTACTTCCAACACGATCATACCACAGAAACCAGAAAAGAGAATATTTCCTTTAGACAGAAGCTCATGGTGAGGGACAGTCCTTCACAAGGTATGAATCAACATATCTTAATTGACTTCTGCAATATTATGCTACTTCACACATTACTATACCTATACAGCCTACATCAGACACTGGAAAAAAATTTTACAAGGCAAGATATAAAAGATAATAGAAGATAATTTCATGCCCCTGAGATCTTCCGATTTAACTTAACGTGATATGCAGAAAATGGGAGTAGGAGCAGTAGGGAGTTACAGAAACCTAAACAGACTTGCCCAAGGACATGGCAACACAAGAAATTTAGCTGAGGTCTAGTGGCCCGTCCTGTATTGCTGCTGGCCACAGGGTAGTGCTACTGCTTGAAGTCTGAAACTAGAATGATTTCTTCCCTACTGTCTTTTGTATCATCAGGTATTTGTTTCTCTTGGTCCAAACAAGTACTACAAAACCACTGTTTCATAGATAACTTTCAAGGTCACTTACATAAAATGTACAAAAAGCACATTTTTGTTGATGGAATGGCCTTTTGCTAATGAGGTAATTAGTGATATTACAGCAGGAAAAAAAAAGAAAAGAAAAAGAGGGGTATTTCTTTCTCCTTTTCTCCCTTTTTGCAAGCCCAGTGAAGTGGCAAATTTTGTCACATTTGCTGTATGTGCACAATATTTCAACTAGCTCTACAAAGTAATGTGTTTTTTGAGCAGCTACTGTATTTGCTGAAACTAAGTTACAATAATTTGATGACTAGGGACAAGATTAATTCAATGAACCACTATTCTCATGACAATTGCAAAATATAGTAAGGGACAGAGTTTGAATGAATAGTAATGTTCGGGGCATCTTACTGTTTCATCAGTGAGACGCTTATGATGGAAAAATATCCAACTAATGATCTATAAGGGGTCATATCTCTTGAGGTGTAGCAAAGTAATAAGTTAATTTCTCTGTAAGAGAACCAGGAGCTGCAATGAAAACTATCATCAGAGGAAGCATGAATATATATACAATAGGAGAATAAAAAACAGTGAAAGATATAATTATATTAAATTATAGCAACTGCCATGTAAAAGTACCAGTGAAAGTAACAAAAAAGAATCGTCATTTCCATTAGAAATGATGTTTGATAATATCACATAGTCTTCACATCTCCTTGAACGTGGAGATGTGCCAGTTATCCAACAGCTAAGGGGAAAACAAAGAGCCACGTTCCACCCTCAGCTACAGCACAGCTGAGAGCAGCGCTCGCCTTGTCAGCTCATCTGTGACAATCAAAACGAGAGCTCCTGACTGAGCGCTCCGTAGGATCTTTGGAGGAGGCGATGTCAAAAAGAAAGAAAAAGAAATCCTAGTATAATGCATTATGTAAAGGCCTAATATTTGCTTAAAATAAAGAGGTATTTTTTTCAACAGAATGTACCACAGATCTGGCATTTGAAGAGCGACAGTATAGTTTGTAGAAGTTGTGGAGGAAGGGATAGTGGGAAAGACAACAAATTAATAATTATCCAAAGTAAGAAAGCATTTTCCCAAACTGAGTATTAGCTAAGTGTTTTGTCACATACTGGGATGTTGGATATGCTTAGAGATTGTCTATGCTGTGGTTTTACAAAGGCATTAAATATGGGATCATTACGTTTCTTATTTTAGTGTTATTTTGTGCAAGTGGAAGGACTTAAGCGGTGTATTCCACTCTACAGGTGGGTACGTGACCACAGTGACAGAGGGCTGCAGGACCTTCCCCGTTTCCATGCACCCACCCCGTAATATCCGAGACTGGTGATCCCAGCACTCATCTTGGGCGCAAGGTGTCTCCTGTAATAAGCTCTCATGTTCTGGCATTAGTATGTATATTATTTTATATTTTTTTTGATCCTGGAATTGAAAACCTTTCTCCATAAACCTCAAAAGCATAGCATTCTTGGTAAAATAATGATCGGAACAAATAGGAATTTGCTATTTCCACTAAATGTTCCAGTGTACGGTTTCCAAACTAGCAGAAACCTGGCTCCTTTTCAATCTTCTTGCTCTCGGTTGTGTGTTTGCACCTTTATATATTTTATCAGTGGCACCGTGGCCGAAGTTTTAATCAGTCAAGTCCTAGCACAGATATATTTTCTAAGTAGAGAGCATGCTTTGGAAAACGGGGTACAAATCTCCTTAGCTTAATGTCAACACATGCAAAATGAGTAATAATAGATGCAAAAAGATATCTTGTAATGTTAGATCCCCCTGGGGTGGATGTAAATGACAATGCAAACTGCAAAGCAATAAAAGATCAGGACTTCGGAATTTTAGATCGGAGGTTATTTAGATCTCAAATCAAGTGATTTAAACGTAACAAATTGAGGCTTGCAGAAGTCTGAATTGTAAAACTAATAGAGCTGTTAAAACTGGCTTTCCTTAAAATTATGAATTGGTTGGCCTATTTCTTTTAATGGCAAACAGTGAATCTTGGTCGTCCATCAGTGGACACGCTGTAAATCAGGGACTGCAAGAGCAGGAGAACAGTTACTGCAAAGCATAAAGCTCTTGCAACTAGATCTTGGGCCTTATTGCTAGACCTCACAGAAACAGTGCTGCACCTTTTGTATTAAACAAAGCAAAACACATTCACATGTTAAAATGGAATATACATATGATTAGGATATACCTAGCTGTAATGACATTTGGGAGCAGCAAGGTCATGTTTAGTATACTAAGCAGTTTCCTAGTTTACTATGCAGCTGGTTATATTTACACAGAAACGTGAAGTATTAACTATTATGCATTTTATAGCATTGAGGTTAAATTAAAGCTAGAGTAAATTAATATAACTCAGTTAAGCCAGATGAATTGTGCCCATTAATTTATGGCTAACTGCAGTGAGAATGCCCTAACCAGCAGCATTAACAGAGATGCCCATTCTTATTCTGCTAAAGAAATAATGGATCCCTGAATATATTGATTCAAACAGCTTATTCTATTTTAGAGAAGAATGCTCTGAGTTCCACCTATCCACCCAATTTGAAAATATCTATTATTACTTTACTTTTAATGTATTTTTATTGTAATGGTTGATAGCAAAACTTTGGAAGAGTATATGGTCCCATACAAGCAGCTGTGAAAAGATCTCCTAGAATTCAGCAAAACTGCCTTGTTAATAGACTACTTTCAGTGAAGAGAGAAAACAGTGTCAATCATGCATGCTGACAGGGTGCAATTAACCCAGCATCGAATTGTAGGGAGATGGATGGGACCAGATGGTCCTGTTATCCTAACAAAGGATTATACAGCAAGTGTCCTTTGGAAAAAAGAGGGTTTTTTAACACAGACCTTTGGAACAACAACAACAACAAAAAAAGACGATGTGAACTAAACAGACATCACAGAACATGGAAACTAGCAAATGATGTTTAAATATGAATCCCAACAGTTAATTATGTGCTTTAAATACAAATATATATTAATTTTTGATCACACTGACGTCTGCTGAAATTTACCCAAGAAGGTGTCTTAAGTTGTCCACATCAGACAGAATCACTGAAAATGAAGTCAGCAATAAATGAATGAAAATCACCATTCCTGCCATTTCTGAAAAAGTCATTTCATTTATTAACCTAAAATTGGATAAACATTGCTCCCCTAGTGTGTCGCACTTGTGTAAAATACACACTTTGAAACCTAATTAGAGAACAGTGATTGCACAACACCAAACACTGAACTCTGAAACCCTTTCCAAAGCACAGCAGTGAAAAAAGTTTGGGCTCCTACAATTAGGAACTAAATCTCTCTTCCCTATCAAGATAGTCTATTAAATGTGTAAAAGATAACAAATCTATACAAATAATACAGATTAAACAGCTAAACAAGATAAAATTCTGACAAACAAAAATCTCAGCTAAATAAGAACCCCGTCACACTTAATTTAATAATTAATTACTATTTATTTAAATATTATTAATTAATATTAATTAATATTACTACCATCTAAAAAGTAGATGCTTTACTAATAGCAAAGCCCCCAAGCCTACACCATTCCTGTTACCAGAACACTACTCTTACAACAAATATACTACTATTATACTAATATACTAGTACTAAACAAATATACTACTATTACTACTCTTACACACAAATATATATAACTATCTGTATATTACATATACAGATGTATTCAGTTTATATATTTTCCTTATTTTTATGACCAAGCACCACTGGAGCACATGGATTTTCACTGAATTACTGAACCAGATTTTCTAGGGTCTGTGGCTTGCGACATCATCTCCATCAAACTGGTTCTCAGAAAAACATTTTTTAAACAATTTTTTTCCTATTTTTAAACTTTTTTAAAAATCTGAAAAAGAAAAAAATATACAAGCTTTTCACTTAAAAAGTGAAATTTCGACTGAGAAATGTCACTGCAGTA
Organism: Nothocercus julius; assembly: GCA_013398735.1. Taxonomy (NCBI): domain Eukaryota; kingdom Metazoa; phylum Chordata; class Aves; order Tinamiformes; family Tinamidae; genus Nothocercus; species Nothocercus julius. Next base: position 1,604,225 of record VZSV01000029.1, on the reverse strand, counting down.
TTTCATGAGGGATGTAGGTCAGATGCATCATGACGATACTTTCACAGGTAGGACTGCTCTCCAGGTGGACATGTTTCAGGCCGCTTTGAAGCTCCAGAATTTAAGGAGCTCAGTGAGAAGGGTAAATATAGATAAAAGCAGGAAGCCCTGATTCAGAGGCAACGTGGATGCTTCTTTTAATGGAAATTTCTTTGGGGGGTCAAATTGAAAAGCAAAATAAAAAAATTGATCAGCTTACTAGATTATGAGACAAATTCTTGCTAGGCACACTTGTGCAAGATCCCTTTGCAGAGGTGGAATCTCTGATCTACCCTGCAGAAACTCAACCGCATCTCAGTGACCACATTTTCCTTTTTCATCCAACCATTTTTGAGGCAGGCTGCACTTTTTGCATAAATTATTCTGGCATATGGGAAGAAGTTGTTTCTATGATGTTTCCCTAGCTTTTCTCAGGTTATGAGTCTCCTCCTTTTTTAAATTCCTAGGACCTAGATGTGTTCTGGGGGATTAGAATATGCTTCCCTTTTCCTTCATGCCATCATCTTGCACAAAGCCAATGTTTTGCCATGTAGATCAACAGAACCTCAGCTAAAAAAAGGTGACCCGCTTAATGCTTTTTCAAAATTATACACTCTGAAGAATAACAGCTCTCTTCCAACTAAGGAAATTATAAAAGATCTAATCAGCAGATAGAATATAGCCATAGAAAACGCACATCAGCATACCTTAACGAAAGTAAAATAAATCTTGAAACTTTAATATCCCTCTTTCTTGGACCTAAATAGGCCCCTTTGGAAAACTATTTTATTGTTTCTCATTAAATTAGAATTGTGCTGAGATGCCACTATCTACCATTTCCTATTATTATTAATGTAAAAAAAAAAAAAGAAAATCACTGCATATTCAGCATTTCCCCAGTTAAAACTAAAAGGAAAGAAAATCTGAGTTGTGTTATTTTTTTCTTAATTCATGCTAATTTAAAAACAGAAAGTTCCTTGCTTTTTCCCCAGTTTGCATCTGCATTTAAAGATAGCAATATTTTTTAATGATAATTAAGAACCTTTAATTTATTGGTTTATTACTTCTATCCTACATTAACAGCTCTTACAGCAACAGCTCAGAAATACCACATGTGCGAATATGTTTAATTCCTCTCTCATTAACCTCAGAAACACTCAGTAGTTTCTAGCCAACTCAAGCCATAACAAAGTCATTGAAGTTTCTTTGCTTTTCGGGACGATAGTAAAACTGGTAGCGTACAGTAAAATCACTTGCCCCAAATCTGTTGCTCACAAAAATTTAGGCTTAGAAATTTGTAATCCAAATGAATTGCATTCATTCAGCAACTACTATTGTAAGGATTAGCTTGTCATGTATGATCATTTACATAGTAAGCTATGTTCCATTAATGAAATGCTAATATTTTTATAGAGAGTTTGCTCAAGGCAGAATGCTCAAATCAGGCTGGTGTTTTTATCAAGAAAACAAGAGAGTGACAGAGATATACATATTGATAAGAGGAAATTTTCCCAGTATACACTGAATGCTCTTCTTAATAATGCAACAGCAGAAATCAACATTCTCAAATTGCCCAGAGACTCTTCCTTTCTTATTTGGTACCAAAATACAGTTGCTGAAATTTTTCAGACATTTTGGGGTTTTGCTTATTCAACATTAAAATGAGCACAAATTTGGGCACGAAGGCGAATAGTTGCAGAAACAGAAGAACGGATACCCAACAGAGAGTGAGTTAAGCTGAGAGTAGGGCAGGGCGTTTCAGTTTATGTCCTTGGGCTACCTCTGTTCTCTGTTCAGTGAGGAATGTCCTCCTCACTGGCCTTAGGAATCAGGATGTAGCATTTGCTATTGTTGCAGTCCTGGGACCACTGCAGTCCTCCAAGTTCTGAGCCACCGCAACAATATCATTAGATATTATTTAGATAAAAGACCACAGACCGGCAAAATTCCCTCGTGCTAGGGAAGAATACATTACCATTCTTTTCTTGACCATAAATTCTTGTTAATCTGCTGTGCCCTGGGGAAAAACCTGATCTGCTTCGGACTATGCTCGTTCCTTCCAAATCTAAGGTTATGGCTGCTATTTCCTACCCTCGTGGTATCTGTCTTTGGCAGATCTTGCATCTTCTCGCACAACTGCAAGTCTCCTTCACTCTGTTATGGGAAGGAACTTTACAAGAGAGGCACGTCTTTTCTTTGCTATAACCTTTTTTGTACTGTTAGAGAACTTTGGAATATTTGTGGCTTAAAGGCTACAGGGCTGATCACACAGGTTCATTAGTGGCTAATCCACAGCTCTCAATGGCTGCGTGCCACCGACTTTCTGCCTGAGTGACCTCGACAGGCACTGCTGCAGTCATATGGAGTTTTTAATAAGTGTCAGAAAACCTGAAGTACTAACGTATCCCTAATGCTACTTTTTGGCATCGTTATCCACTAGAGAATGAAATTGAAATGTCTGTTTCCAGAAAAAAAGAAATCTCACCTGGCTTGAGTGTGAGGGAATGAGTGGCTCAAGAAACCTGCAGAAGGATTAGGTTAAAGCCCTTGCAACTCGCTTGCTCTGCTCCAGCAGGAGTCAAGTGGAAATTATCACTATTTGACATCCACAAAGGCATATGTTTCAAAACAGGCTTTTTAGTTGCCTTTGGGGATGAGTTACCAATGAAATTAGCTGTTGGCTTCATGAAGAGGTGACTGCATTAGTGTTTATTATGTCTAGTGTTGACACTGCGCCGTGTGTGATAGGACATGGAAAAATAAAGACAGATTCTGCTTTGCTCAGCATACAGCACAGAGGAGAAGACAAGCAGAAGATATGCAACAATGTGGTACATACGACAGGGAGAAAATATGTTGATCCACACGACAGGACACAGGGAAGAGAGCTACAGGGTGCTGCCCGCCAGGATATATTCTGTGCATAAATCAGCAAAATTGCAGCCCTGCAAGCAACCAGGACTCCCCAAGAAATGTTCGTGGAAATACTTTAGTGAAGAGCCTCAAAAAAAAAAATTGATAAAGAATATGGAATAAATTATGCTTTAATTATTTTTGCTATTCTAGTTGAACTTCTCAGTTGTCTGTATTAAAATAGTTATTATAAAAATAGCTATAAAAAAATCACAAATGTATAATGAAAGCCCAGATTTGACCCTATGTCATATTGTCATGTATGAATTTACAAATACCCATATTCATAGTGTGATTTTGATGTTCCTATCTATCCTAACTGAAAGTTTTTTTTTAATGATATGCGCCCTTGACCAAATGGCTATGACAATTTTAAGCAAGTTTCTTTCTTTTCTTTCTATTTTTTTTTCTATTACGCTTCACTGAATAATTTGTATTAAATTATGCTTTAAATCAGCATTTTCTCAAATTGAAGAACAACTGATGCTAAAATATATGGTGGATTATAATACTTGTAATTTGCATAAAAATAAAAAAAAATCATTTTATAACTAGTATTCTTTCTAGCAAGGATTTCTAAAGCCAGTGGCTAGGAAATATTGTTGGTGCTCAGACCGCACTTCATCTAATTATACAAACGCATATCCACAGAATTGCAAGGGTTCATGGAAGAGATAATCAAATCACAACCATTCAGAGTGAAAGAGATGCTCAATGTGGAACTGCTGATACAGCAACTTAATTACAGCAGTTTAGCAGCAAAAGAATAAAGTTCTTTAATAGCTGCCACAGGTTTAACATTTTGGGATACAGCAAGGCATAAGAACATTCAGAAAAAAAAAAAAAAAAAAAAAAAGAGCCGAAGTCCAAAGCAGCTCAATACTCAAATCAGGTCTTCAGGAGACACCATTTCCTGCAGAATTGTATTAACACTTTCCTGGAAGAAAATTAATTTCCAAGAGCCCAGCACAGGCTGGTGCGGCCAGTATGCTATGCAGGCTGGTGGGAATAATGGCAACTGGATCACTGCATTTACAAAAATATTAATGATTGCAAACTTCTGTATGTAATTCTGCCGTGATTCCTAGATTTATTTATGTACTAGTAAAAAAGGGCTTAATTCTGAAAATAAGATCTTTATGACCAAAGCCATCATAAAGATTCTTATTGATTCAAAGGAGTTTTTGCTGATCCTCATGGCTGAAATACTGCAAATTCATTATGTTCAGCTTTATAATTGTCTCCATTTGCTGTAGTGTGTTGAAATAATGCAACAGATCACAGTGAAAGTTAATCTAAATCATACTCTTGCAGGATCACATGTGCCCCTGCACATTTTATGAGACATTACTGGAATTCTGGCCCCAAATCTTCACTGCTTGTAAAGACAAGCTACTAAGTTCCACATGGAAGCTGACTCTAGGCTGTACCAATACTCCAGGGCTGCTTTTTGTTATAAAAACATGGCACAGAACTTCTTTAATTTTAGTAATTTTCCCTTTAAACTAAATTATTAAATACTGCACTTTTAAAGCAATAAAAATACTGTATAATAAAAATTCTGTATGAACCAGAGCTCTAGGCCGAAGAGACTTCCTTTGAAATTACTTGGCACACAGCAAGTTAAATACTGGGATATGTACAGGGCTGCCATACTACATTATTCTGAGCATTATTAAAGCATGCATTGGTATTAAACACTGGCTAAGTCAACCAGTCCCAGTTTGCAGTTAGTGTAACCTTACTTAAGCTCAGCTTGATACACCACACATTTTAAATATTAATGTGCAGCACTAAATTCTAAAGTTTTACATCCATAAGCGGTAACTCGCCAACTCCCACTTTCATGTACCCTGAAGATGGCATTGCCTGTGCTTCTATGACAGGAAATCCTGGGCCTAAAACATCCAATTCATACAGCTGCAAAAAACAGCTTGAAAAGAGAGAAACAGAGACACCACAGATTGGGGTTAAAGTGGGTTCCGTGTTGAGCGTTGTCAATAGGTTCCTTGTTGCTAAGGAAACTATTTCCTTGGTAGCTGCATGTTTGCCACATCTTACTAAATTGGTGTCAATCTCGGGCAAAGAACAATGTGTTGTGGCATCAGAAGAAATAAAAACCCCAGTAGGACTAAAGTTTATTAAATAATAACTTGAAAATTCTGAAATCACTTGAGAAAAGAAGCTATTAAAAAAATACCACTGAAAAAGCTCTGATTTTGTAGGACTCATCAGCTAGCCATGTATTTGAATGTATTTGTACAATAAATAAAAATCTTTCAAGTCATCTTCTAAAATTCTGAAATGCAATCTCTTACAAGAATTTACTTTTTAGCTATTTAAAGCATTGGGCAATGCATTCCTATGGGATCTGATTTTGTGAAGAGAAAAAAGCAGAGTACTACGGCCCTTTTGTCCCCCCCTTTTTTTTTTTTGCTATTGTAGCTGTTAAATGCAATATTTTTCTTTCATATTACATTATACAGTAATTAATAACCCTAGAGTGGGCAATGCAGATTATAAACATATTGCAGAAACCAGAAGGTATAGAGATATGCTGCAGACTCGTGCACAATTATCAAAAACTTATCGAAAAATAGCAACTGATTAAGTATCAGCATGCCAATTCTGTATCCCCTTTTACCTCCCCTCCACTGGGCTTTCCGAGTAGTCACACACTACCTAAGACAAGGATCTTCTTGGTCAGATATTTTTTAAAAGTGGGAGGTTCCAAATATGCCCATTTAAAGGCCAGACTGTTCAACACATTGTCAACTGATGTGTCTATCTCCATATCATTGTATGAGCCAACCAAATCATGTCTGTGCGATCGTGAAATAAATTCAATGAATGCTGAAGGATAAGATCAATTTTACGAGATGAACTGCACTGAGGAATACCAACATCGTTTCTATAGCTACTCCAGTTTCTATAAAAACAGAAAATAAAAATAATAATAAAATCAGGCAGTGTTTCAATATCCCCATTTTTTCCCAAACAAGCCAATGAGTCATTATTTTGTCTCATTCAAGATGCTTTGTCTACAGTTAACATAACCAGATTATGGTGAACTACATTTTTTGCAAAATTTCTGCAAGCTTATAATTCATTGGAAAAGGAGGGGCGGTGAACCTTTTTTTTTTTTTTTTTTCCCCCAGAAGAACTGGAAACAGGAATAAGAAAACAACAAAAGGAAAGTTTCATAAACCAGAGAAATCTCCAAAAGAAAGACGCCAAATGGGAAGCAATGCAAAGAAAAGTCAATGAAATATGTTGCAGCAAAAGCCTTCCAATTTTTCAGTCCTTAGCCAGGCATTAATGCTAACAGCAATTATTCATATGTTGATAGAATCCAAAACACTTAATATCTTTTATGAAGCATATAGAGGTTGGAACAGAAGACATATTCCAAACTCTCCTGGAATTCAGAATCCTGAAGATTACCAAAATATATGGAAGACGACACTGGAGCAAAAAGTTATTCTCAAGGGACAACTAATGCATTCAAAATAATCACAAAGTATGTGGACATTTCCACTATAAGGATCACAAAACTGACAGTATAGTTTGTCTTTTAAAGCATTTTTCACAGTATTTAAGTCTTTCCTAAATCCAATATATAAACCTCAATCAAAATGTTTTTCCTCTTCTAAAAGTGCCATAGCCATAAAATATCACAAGCATGTAGGAAATATAAGCAAAAGGGCAGAAATTAGACAACAGTAAATCACAAGACATTATTTTGGTATATAGCAGCCCTATAATGCAACATACAACCCAGATATTTCAACTACAAAATTTGACTCAACAGAGCCTTCAACGGAAGAACTTATGTCCCCTCTACTTTATTAAAAAAAAAAAAAAAAAGTGAAACATGTTTTGCCAATGCTAAGAAAACTGGGCACATCAGCTCTCCTTGGTCTGATTATTGCTAGTTTCAGTGGGGGTTTCGCGTGACTCCAGTGACCCATCAGTACGCGTGTTGGCTCAATGAATCAGGCTGTTGAAAAGCATACGACGACATTAACTTCCACACCTTTGCTTAGCAAAGTCAACATGACAATGGCTGAGATGCTGCACGTCAGTTTGGTCTAGGAAGATTCATCTTCTTCTTAGTTGTTACTGATATAAATGATGGGAAAGAGCATTGCCCTTTTCTCTGTCTATAGGGAGTTTGAAGATATTCTCACTATCATCGTAAGTATTAATGGATTTAAGTACAGTCTGTTCATCATTTGATCCCATTCCTATGTTCACCAAGGTGAGAAAAGAAATCTAAGTAGGACAGCGTTTTTTTTTTTTTTTTAGAAAAAAGCTATGTAGGAGAAAAATACATGTGTACATGGTTAATTAGATTGTGAAAAAGGAAGCAATGAACAGAAATTGGCTGTGATTCTCAATGCAGATGAAGTAAAGAGCACACAGCTGTTTCAACTTATACTTCCCCAGACCACCTCTGCTCAACAGGAACTCTCTTTATAGAATTAAAGAGAGATTTGATGGAGGAATGTGAAGTCACAGGCAAACAGAGATATGCTATGCCATATGTGAACAGTTTCACATAACACTTCTTATGCAGAGGAAATAGGATGATGTGGAACATAGCTGAGCTACCAGAATGAGTGTTTCCTTAAACAGCCTTTCTTAACATAAGAACAATTTTGACCTAAAGGGTCTGCTCTGCGAATATGGTTGTGTGATATATAAGTCAGAATGACCTCCCATATATAATTGACAGTGTACTGAGTTTAACAGAACTGAAATGCAGGAAAACTATAGCAGTTCACCTCTTGCTAATCTGGTCTTTCAGATCTCTCTCCCTTTTTCAAGGCATGCTTTATAATTTGAAATGACTGAGCTGTCCTAGGAAGCCATCGCCTTTTGTTTCTGCATCTTCAGGAAGAGGTCAGACGCAGTTCTCTAGTTAAGCATAAACCCTAATACAAGTTTATCAACAGACAATTGTTTTGCATATTTGAATGCTGTCCATGGTTGCATTAAGGACAGAGAAAATTTAACACGTTCAAAGGTGATGCATTTTTCAAGTGCTTCTGTTTAATTTGTATTCCTGGTGTTTTTGTGGATTGTACCATCAAAAATGATTTGCTCCACAGCAGCAAATACATCCTGCCCTCTCTTCTGCTAATTTAACAGTCTGCTACTTAACACTGGAGATGAGAAATACTATGAAATGTGGGAAATAAAAAGTGTATCAGAGGACTTTAATGGGGACATCAAGGTTAATATCTGTCCACACTCTTTCTTCAGAAACTGCAAGCAAGACAATTTATTGGATTGGACCTGAGTTTTATGTTTAATTATCTAACGCGTGGTTTCCTTAGCAGCACAGGTCTCCATTGCCTGCCATGTAGAGAGGCAACAGACAGAGCTTCTATGAAATCCTTCAGCTGGGACCTGAACCAAAGGTTACCTTACAAACAACAAAGTCAAGGGCATCATGCAGAGGGCTGAGAGGATAGGCCACAACAAAAAGGCTTTGCACAAAGCCAACACTAATAGGAAACTGTTAAATATTCATTAAGTCACTCTGAAGTAGCAATATTTTAGCTATCTCAAAATCAAACTAAGCAGAAGATCAAATAATGAAAAGCAATTTATTGGCGCAGGTTCCTTTGACACTTTATTCACTTACAGCCCGGAACTGTGGGGGCACAAGAAGTTTCCTCCAACTTCAAAATAAAAGCATTAAAGGCAGCTGGTTGCAAAAGTGGAATATCACACTGGCATTTTGGTATCATTGGCAGCCTTCCTTGATTATTGACAGCGGCGCTCCCGTAAGAGCCTGCCACGCTGCAGCCAGCATCTCCAGAATTTGTCACTGTCACTTCACAAGTGCTCGGCATTGTTCAGGAAATTGTATGTGTAAAGCAAAACTGCCTGCGACCAACTTCAACAAGGGAGCAGGGATGTGAGGGTGCCTGCAACTGAAACAGAGGTTTTATGTGTCCTATTATGTGCCCCAGCAAGAGCCATAAATAATTGTGACAAGGATTTTTTTTTTTGGTTACATGTGAAAGTCCTTGAATGTGCCTCCTGTTTCAGCTCCCCCCCTCTCTCATGCACTACAGCTGCCAAGCTGCATGATGATAGATGGCACTATGCAGCAAATGACAGCCGGATAGATTTTTTAGTTTGTGCTTTAGAGAGAATCAGATATGCTGTATAAAGCAATAAAAAAGCATACTCACAAGGTGGGTTAGAAATAGCTGGCACAGCAGTAGATGAGTTCGCTGTTTATCAGAAAGTTAAATCTTTACATGTAAAGTCCAGGTGATGTGTTAATTTTTAAAAAAAAAATCTTAGTGAGGACTAATCTTACACAGACAAACCTAAGTCCCCCCTTCTCTCCTTTTAATGGAAAAGAATACACTTGAAAGCCTGGCTATCTGCTTGTAAACAAGAAAAGTATACAAAATACAAGCAGAGATGGACTTGATCCTTTAATGGGCTGAAGGCAGCCCTGAACACAAATGGACTCCACGCTTTGAAGCTTGAGCTCCATGTCCCTCCAACCCTGAGTCTCCAAGTCAACAAAGAATCTTTACTACAAAATTTAATAAGATTCTTTGAGAAGTGATATATACTATAGCAAATATTTATTTTTGTGCTGGTGGATCATGCTAAAAATGCGGTAATTTTACAGTAACAGAGCAGATATCATTCATGGAGGTGAGAATTCAGGTGTGTCGCAGTATTCATACTATATTTGTGGAATATAGTTTAGTAAAGACACATAGCCACTGCAATTGCATGGAAAAGTGAGGGGAGAAAGGGTGCACAAAGGCTTTTATATTTATAGTGAAGTCTGACAAATACTTTTACACAAGGCAATAGCCTTACCTCCCACTTCACTTCTTCCAGCAAATGGGATGTGATGCTGCGAGGAGCAGGATGCTCCCAGGAAAGACACACTGGGCACACCTGGGCTGTGCCCACTTGGAAGCTGCTCTGCCCTTCTTTCCTCGGGATTCTAACTTTGTTTTCCCCTGTGTTTCCTATCGATCTAGATTCTGTGTAACAAATGGCCTGGCTTCCCAGCCACCTTGGAAATGTCATGCAGGAGTCAACAAAAATACTTAGTGTATGTTTTATAAAGAATTACAGCTGGCTCTGAATTACTCTGGCTTTCGTCTCTGTAAACCCAGGCTGGTTCTCTCTGTATCGATGGATGAGCAGAAGTACCAAGAAATGATTCAATGAGCCAGTGAGTTTCCCAGTTCATGGACATGACAGCCCGAGACATACTTATTCACTTCGTTTCTGTCTCCTCATACACTATACTTGAAGCTGCTATGTAATTTAAGAGTACTCCGTATATCAGATCTCAACTATTTTTCCCCCCTGATTTCTGATGAATCATGTTAGGAAAGCTGTGGTTTTAACGCTGGAGGATGTGACATAATGCAAAACAGCACGAGAGGTATATTAAAAAAATATGTCTGTCAGACTTTATATTGCTAGAAGGGGATAATTTGAATTATATGCCCATAATTCAAATTTGGGGATAATTCAACACCCAAACAGATACATTTCTAGCTGTATCCAGTCATCTGATATAATACTGGCTGTTGTTTATTACTCACAAGTATGTTGTTATAGCATCACCTCCGCATGCTATGCTTAGGGGACAGTTTACATTTCCATAATAAAATCCATTTTCTATAGGTTTATAACTCAGCTTACATTTCACAAGGCTGCTGCCTGGCATATGAATTTTAGCACAAGCCCTATCGGTTTGACTAAAAATAACTCTGAAAGCAGCTTATTTGTTTAAAAATCGTCAACCCAATGGAGAAATTTTAAAGTTTTTGATAGTCCCCTCTCCTTGAAAGTGTTAGCGACCCTGGCTGTTCACTAGAAAGGAACCTACTAGAAGTCCATTTGATTCCCATTGACTTGGGAAATATTAAGGTCTCCTCCAGTCAAGCACCGAAAGGTTGAGAAATCTGGGGCACAGATAGGTGTTATTGTTTAAATATTAAAAAAAATATCCCTAACTTTCCCACCGCCATGCAGAAAGTCAATGCTGAACATTGCCCCCTCTCCCAGGCATCTGTCCAATCTAGCACACACTTCTATAGACATCATCCCCTGTGTTTTTCACAGCCTTTTGATTTCCATCACAATATTCTCTACTTACATGTTACTATAACCTTATTGTGGTTATTATTAGAAGGATATATATTAACTTCTATATTTTCATATCACTTTTCATTTTCTTGAGATTTCTGATGGAAGTGGGGAACTAACAAAGGCTGAAAGGCACTGCCAGGCATCTGGTTAGAGAGCCTGATTTAATGCTTGCCCACCAGAAGCCATGAGCTAAAGACTGAATGCATATTCCTGCTCAGCTGAAGAGCTCCCAGGCTCCCAAAGGTGTCTCTTTCATTTGCCAAATACCCAGCAATAACAAAATATTCTCAACCACATAAGCAGAAAATAACACGCCTGCCTCACTGCAATGACATCCTTTTTACCAGTGCCCAAGAAGCTACTGCAGCATCAGCTGAAGCTGTTAGGAGAGCTAAAAGGAGGAAACAAAAAGTTTTTCTTACTACAAAGAAAAGTAAGTTTTTCTTACTACAATAAGACATACGGTCCAGTGCGTGTGAGAAAATGTGAAAGTTGCAGCTGATATTTATTTTGCCAGACAATATAATCATGCTTGCCATTTTTTTTTTTTTTTTTTACTAGTTCTGGAAAAATAATTAAGTCAGCTAGGAAATTTAGTATAAAATATAGACAAATATATCATCAGGCTACCTCTTCATCTGGGTAGGATGGGAACTTCAACTTTCCAGTACCATGGCTTCTGCCCATTTCAATCAGACCTTAAGCACGTTAGCAGGACTGGAAAGCCATGGAGAGACCCCAGGAGCCAGGAACCACTGGAAGATGAAGGTAATGTAACCTTATTCCCATTTATTCAGCCACGCCGCTCACAGAGCACGCCCTGCGCAGCGAGCAAGAGGAGGCCGGGGTCTGTGTGCGAAGGCTGCGCTGGGACAGAGCGACGGCTGAGCATCGGGTCTGTGTGTTTGGATGCAGCTTTGGGGTATCCTGTGAAGCTGGGACTGATGTTTGGATTATTAGAGGGTTTTGTGATCTCAGCCTTCCTGACCAGGACTCATTTGAAACAGCCATCACAAATTTTGTGCAGGTTGATACATGTGTCTCTAATCATCAAAGCCAAACTATGGTTGCACCTCATAAACATTGTCTTTTTTTTGGAAGAAAATGTTTTCTTCCAGGTCAAATTGAATCACTGGGCTAGCAAAGAGGAGGAAAGGGGGAGTTCGTTATGAGTGTCTAGTCTGTCCAAAAAAAGACAGGATTAACAGCTAATTTCCTGCCATTATATTTCAGCCCTAAAGAAAGCATTTTCAAAGAAGCGACTTGCATCTCACAAAATGACTTAACATCCTCAGTGAACAAAGAGGAGAAACTCACCAGGACACAGGACGGATTCGGGGGACGGTGACTCCTGCTCAGCAGTGCCCTCGGAGCGCCGGCGGCTCCGCGGAGCATCTCTCTGCTGCACACAGCATGGGAAGTCTGGAGCCGCTTCTTGGCTCCACAAACCCATCTCAGGGCTCATCTGTGAGCCAGATCTCTTACTCATTGCAAACGGATGTGGAAACTGTCAGAATTTTCAGAGGTGTATTTATTGCTGAAATTCAGCTGAAGGCATCAGCCTGTCTGCCTACCCTTCTCACTAAAAAATTGTGTTGTCCAAATCTGGTACTTGGAGATTCCACTTCCAGATACATGCCCGTTATCTGTCTCTGTGTATAATCCAAATGCACGGCTGTGGGCCTAGGAAGGAAGATGAAACTATTCAAAAATATATCCTCTAGCATCTTGGTGTCTTGGTTTTCTTCCAGAACAGACTATTCCTGGTTCTTGAAGGCATTAAGGCAGAGGACAGGAAAAGAAGGCCTGGAAAAGTTTTGCCTTCCACCTTAGCAATTGCGCTTTTTCTTTTTGTTTCCAGGGTTAGGGAGAAAGCAGAAGGAAATAAAAATTAAAAAAAAAAAAAAAAAAAAAAAAAGCTGGTTATAGGATTTCCAGAAACTTTTTGGGGGCTTGGGCACAGTTTCTGCAATGCATTTAGCTCAGGGTGGCACAGGCTGGGCAGGGAACGTGAGGACTCCCCTCATTCTGTCCTGTGCTGGGAAAGCCACCCTGAAAGGCGGGAGCTGCCCAGACATCCCAAACAGTCCAGCCCTGCGGGGACCTGCGTGGGCATCCTCAACTGCCCAATTACCTTAATAGGTATCAGCTCACCCTAAATTTATCCCGCGTGTTGAGATCCACAGATGAGCAGAAAACGGTTCATAATGGTGAGCAAAGAGTTATTACTACCTACCCGGGGAGAGCGAGCGAGCAATTTAAACCACTGTGCCCATCTCGGTAGGTTCTATCAGTTAAGCGAGCAGACGTGTATAGTGATAAATTACCACGAGTCAGTAATGCCGTAAAACTTACTGAAACAAATCCTCTGACGGAGCACCTCTACTGCAGTCAAAGGAAATAATGTCAGGAAATTTGGTCTGTTAAATTAAAACAATATGGATTAAAACAGCATTCTGGATGCATTTCTGTCTCTGCATCAGTATTACTATTAAGTGTTCTGGAAATGTTGTGACTCCATTGGTAAATGAAGTGAAAGGGAATATTAACTACTGCAAAGGGAACAATCTATGAATTGGCAGCTCAAATAATTGCACTTAAAAACTGCACTGTGTTTAGTTGTTTTTTAGCTAGGTTAATGCAACAGAAAGAAAAACAAGCAGAATCACACTGTATTTTACTCTGTGTCTGGTTTATAAATTTGCATATTTTTTAGTACACTGCACATACAGTTAAATCACGGTAACTACGCAAATTTCAATCTCCAGATTGTGCAGCAACATACTGTTTTTAAAAGGGACAAATTTTTCAGTTCTTCTTAGTGGGCCCTGTCTGATCCATGATCCTTGTATTCGAAAGGCTGCAGGCAATCCTTAGGCTTGCCTAAAGAATATCTACCTGCCCCTCATTTTTGGTGACACTGGACTGGACATGCACTTCCACAGATATGTTTTGGTCCTTTGTGGAAACATCTCTTACAGCATCTCGTGTATTTCCTGGGCAACTCATTCTGGTTAATGGACCTGTGCCAGTTTATATCAGCTGCACATAGGAGCCCCACAGTTTGTCTACGGCTTGAATAAGATAAATGAGTTTAATTCATCCTTTGTGTAAGAGGGGACAACTCCTAAAAATTAGAGTGGAGCTGTATGCCTGTGCTTAACCCCTGAATTCATTCCCCTGAACAAAAAACTGTATTAAAATCACTCTTCCTACATCTGTTGTTAGTAGGAGTCATTTGTGATATATGCATTTAAAAATAATCCATCCAATAGCTTTCACTATAAAAGATGCCTCAAAGCACCCCAGTGATACAGGGCCAGATTCTGACTGCAGCTCACCACTACTGATGATAATACCACAGGCAGCAAGGACTTTGTAGCACAAGTAATGCGTTTTTTGAGAGCTGCACTCAGAAGGAACCAGACTGCAGGTTAGCGAACACCTCTAAACTCCAACTCAGAAGCCAATCTTCACCAACGCATTTTTGTTCCCAGGCTTGCACAACTGCGTACGTGAGTTTGCAGCTCATGCACGCAAACCTGCAAATATTCACAAAGGCCAACAAATGCAATTTTTTTTTTTCCAGAAAAAAACACTAAAATTAATGAAAAGCAACACACTCAAAAATACACATTTAACTCTTTGCCACATACATAAAGTTGCTAGGGAACAGGCAAGTGCCTCGCAAACTGCCAGTGCAATTACATTTACAAGGAGCTGACAAGGATTGACCTTTGCCTACTCCTTCCTGTCTGCCTTTTACCAGGCATGGAGGAGCCTGGTGGCTTGACAAACACTTTTGATGGGCACATTTCCAGACAGCGAGCTGTCTGCATGGGAGAGGCAGCTCTGCTCTGTGCATCTGCTAAGAACTAAAGAAGCTTTTAAGAGTGCCACAACTGTCAGTGTTTAGCTCTTCTAGTAAAGGGTGGTCTTCCCCCAGCACAGCCGCTGTAAGCTGGGGATCTACCAGATTTCCTTCACACCATGAAGTGCTGTGCTTCCTGTGAATGCCCAATCAGAAAGTTCCATCAACAGCAAATAATGGAATTGCAACAAAATGCCCACAAAAGGATTTAAATGCCTGTATTTCCAAAAGCATACAGGCAACATTTGCCTGGGCTTTTGCAAGTTGGAACTGCATGTTTGTGCAGTTGCTTTATACAGCTAAAACCTCAACTTAAAATCTCTAAATATGTGTGAAAAAGCACATGCATTATTTAGTATAATCCTCTTGGAAATTTTGCGCCATTATCTGAATACTTTAATAATTGCAACTTTCAATGGTAGTGACATAAAAACAATTACTTTTGAAATTCCTCTGTGTATATGCATTTGAAACTACAGAGCCATTAAAAACAGTCTGTCGAATTAAAGGTTGTGCAATTAATTAAGTGCAAATCCTGTAAAACTGGACCAAGGAGAAAATTCATCAAATGTGTGAAATATGACCTATCTTGTCCAAAAGACAAATATGTTTAAACAAAATATGAAAATTGATGACAAAATTACTGGTAGCAAAATGCACACAGAGCAAATATGAGACAGCTGTACTTTGATTCAGCCTGGGAGGTTCACCCTTACAGAATTCGTGATTCATTATCTCCACTGTCTTGTAAAACTTTCCCTAGTTAATCTCTAAAGTACAGTCTTTGTATCTGTGATAGTAAAAATTCTCAATAAAATCACATATAGCTGCTTAGCAATGATTTACTGCCCCTTTCTAGAATCAGATTAAATCTGTTATAAATTGGATGTGGGCATCCAGTAGAGAGCTTTCGCTCCGACGCCTGAAATCTTTGCTGCTTCTGCTGGTCGGTGTGCCGGCCTCGGGGATGTGCCCCGCGTGGGCACAAACTGAAGGGGTGCACGAGGGTCTGAGCTCCTGCTTGAATTACAGCCTATACATTAGCCATGCAAGGGAGAACTTAGCACCTGAGTATTTGCTGCCAGGCAGGAGCACGTTTTGCTCAATGCAGACAGCCTGTGAAGACCTAGACCTTGACCATGCCTAGACCTTGCTGAAGTCTCATGGGATTCCCACGTCTCACCCCAGGGATTGGTAAAGGTGCTGACCATGTTCTGGCAGCCCTCAGTACATGGCAACCACATTTTGAAGAATTTTACTGTCATAAAAAAACAGAAATGAGATTATTTCTACTTGGCTCCATTGACAAGGAGATCTAAGGACGGGTCTAGAATCATGTCTCTGCCTGACCAAACATAAAGATACATTAAGCAAAAAGAAGACACGCAGAGAGTAAAGGAGAGATTGGCAGTCTAAGCAAGCTGAGGTTTGCAATTCAAGGAATCCATGGAATACTTATATTACATAAAGTAGAAAACTTCACAAAGAATGACTGGGGGAGACTAGAGCCAGACATGGCTTTACCGATGAGCTGGAACACTTCACTTCAAGAAGAGCACTCATGACTGCCAATTCTAAGGGGAGAAAAGTTTCATCCTTCAGCAAGTTGAGGCATGCAGCTTAAACTACATTTCTCTCTGCTTCATTCTCTACTTGTGACCTAACAGGACCAGCTCTGCCTGTCCCCAGCACCAGAGAAAGCAGGCTCCAAACAGGGAATTTTGCTAAGCCTTCTCTGAAAAAATAGCTCCAATATACTTAATATTAACTTACTCCTATTTACACATGTATGCCATTTTCTTCCTGAAGGACTCACGCAAACCCAACGATTCTTGATGAATATACACTATCTGTCAGTAGCTACAACATCAAGGATCAGTATTTGTAAGGTGGGTACGGATAATGTTCGCTAGACATATTGTATTACATGCACTTGACATTATAAGCAGGTTTAAGACTTCACAAATCAAAATCAAATTGTAAAGTGGATGGTAGGGAGGAGGCGGACTGCAGGGAACGCTAGGAATACAGCCTGTTATTTTCATATTAAAATGTAATGGTGCCATTAAAGTTAAAACCACTGTTAAACTTGATTGAGTAAATTAGTTAATTAACCATAGCATCTAATGCATTCCTCCAAGGCATACCTCAATTCCTCAAGATGCAGAGGCTTGATAGAGTTCCAGTTGTACATTATCTTAGCCGTGAATTTTAGTATGATTACACTCCTCTCAGAGTGACTTACTATTTACCAATGAAGAATGGAAGCTGTCTTTTGAATTTGGGGTTGATTAAAATTAGTGTGGAAGAAACTGAAAGACTTTTTTTTTTTTTTAAAAAAAAAAAAGGCGAGATTTGCTTGTAAGAATTATCTCTTTTTCTGACCCTTCTCTAAACATTTTATATCAAAAAAAGTTTAAGGTGGAACAGAGTGGCCATCTCTAGTTAAGATTAAGAAAGCAAGATTTATTTCTGGCTTGTCGCAGTAGAATAGACTTCAGTGTCTTGCTGTAACGAAAGCCATAGCCAAATAAAACTCTGATTTGACTCCCACTCGTACATTCAGATGGGTGCATTGTGAAGCCATACGCTGACTGATACTGGTGCTCAGCTAGGTTCCCTTTATCATCCATGCCTGATGAGCAAGAGAAACTTTCATCAGGAGGGACAAAAGTGCATAAAAACACTTTACTTATGGCAAAGGTAAAATATAAATATTCAGGACATATTCAGACTGCAAGTGCCGTTTATAATGGTTAAAGGATTCTGCTGGAAATCAGGAAGTGTGCTCTGCTTGCTGATGAATGATGCTAACCATCAAGAATGCTGTGACCTAGTTGCTATAAACTAAGCTAACAGTCAGGTTTGTTACCAAAGTTGAAGTTATCACTCGGTGCCAAATATGTCTTGCCACCAAAGATTCTTTTTGAATATGTCACAGAAGTTGCTCACTACATCTGCAGTTGACATACTTAAGATTCACTGTTACAATAAAAAAAAGTTAAATGCAAAAACCACTTTCCAATAAAAAAGAAAATAGTATCTCAAGTAAAAAGACTAGAATAAAAAAGGAAAAAAAAGAAAAGAGTAATACACAAAATATACCATTGATATTCTCTGTAAAACTTAGAAAAGCAAGCTATTTTTTCAAACCTGACTTTTGAATTTAATAATGTAGATTTTTCTTAAGCTTTCTTGCAGAAAAAAAAAATGGCAACAAAGTTTGGATTATGCATTCATTTTAACTACCTAATTTACAAATAAGGTTGTAAAATGCAGATTTTCTGGTATAGAAATGCCACATGAACAAAAAGAGGTTTATCTGGAATTCTATGTTATATTAAGAAATAATAGAAAATGCTATTTTGTGACCACCTATCTATGAGGATAGCAGACTGTTATTATAGCAGTCTGTTTCGCAGACTGGCCAAATTTTTCTTTAACTACTTTACTTTCAAAGCAACCAGCAGAGTTAGTGTTGTAACAAATGTCTCTGTTATCCGTTCTTAATTATAGTCCCAGAAGAAACTTCATTTGTTCCTTAATAGAAATTTTGAAGACTATTCTTTTTTTTTTTTTTTTTTTT